>JANHFL010003013.1:337899-347909 GCA_032468155.1 Oxyrhabdium leporinum
TAGATAGATAGATAGATAGATAGATAGATAGATAGATAGATAGATAGATAGATAGATAGATAGATAGATAGAAGAGAAATGAGAAAGAGAAAGCTGTCTGTGTGTGAGAGACAGACAAAGAAGGAGAGGGAGAGGGAGAGAGTGGAGAGTAACGGGGAGAGAGAGAGAGAAAGAAAGAGGGGGAGAGAGGAGGGAGCGAGTGGGAGAGAGAGAGAGAAAGAAAGAGAGGGAGAGAGAGAATTCTATTGCTAGTAAATCAGAAAGTGGCATTTTAGGTATAATTTTTGGCTGTCTTCCTTTCCTAGCAGTGCCAGAGGAAATACAACGGATTGAGTTATATTGATTCTTTGAAATGTATTTGAAGACAGCTCCTCACCAAGTTTTAAAGCAGCTTTGCTAGTCAATAGAGCAAGCAGCAGCAATTCTATAGATGACACCAGCCTTGCAAAACTGTAAACATACTTAATGTTTTTACCCTCAAGCGGAGCCATGAGGCTTTAACTATGAGATTTCATTTTAATTTCTTTTTTTTTAAAAAAAAAGAAGAACGTTCCTATGAAACAGCTGCAAAGTTAGTTACAAAATTGCCCTTCAGCAAATCTTCATATAACATTATTTATTTCAAAATCAATATGACACTTCTACAAACTAAAGTGTCAAGCTGAGCAATACATATTTAACACACTCTTGGCTATAACGTTATAATAAGTGTGTTTTTCTTCTACTATGAAGACTCACATTTATCACCGAGATGTTTTAAATCTTATTTAATTAAAACAAGAAAATAATTTTGACTTCTCGATCCCTGGTGTTAAAGCAAATCAGTAAAATTCAAGGTCTGATAAGGCTACACTTTTTATCACTACCTTACAGCTTTACGGTACGCATTCTTGAATCCTATTCCACAGAAAGACAATTATAACCAAATTCAAAGGTCTGCAGAATTATTCCCAAACTTACATTCCATTGAAAAAGTAGAACCTAAATTAGTGAGCTGTTTTATTAGTTTCCGTGAGACGTAATCCTATCTTCTCATAAGCGCTTGGCCTGTCTCCTTTCCGACAATCACAATCTACACAGTTTTAAGCAGTCATTCTAATAATGCAGAAGCTGCGGATTTGTTTATGATGTACAAGCATGTGACCTAAGGCCTAGAAGCAGGGATGCTTGCTTACAATCAGAGATTCCAATTATTTGAACTTTTATCTGTAAAAAATGGAAACAAGCAATTTTGTTGACCAAAGAGAGTTAGGTCTATACCAGCATTGTTATCAGAACCAGAAAGGAAACCTGCAGGCTTTTTATTTCCCAATTTAATTTTATCTCGGGATCTGTACAATAAAGACATTTTTTTATGTTCCCTCAGAAATAAGTCCCAGTGTGTTCAATATATTCAGCATAAGACTCCAGACTCTGGTTAGAATATTCTTATTGCTTCATGGTTTTTTCAAAAAGTCAAAAATATAAAAGGGGAAAAAAAAAGTAATGTCTACTTTGACTTTACCTTGATTTTTTGGGACCTGATAGGCGTATACTTTTATCTGCAACAGGGCTTGCCATTATTTTGATCCTTTATTTATTTATTTAGTCAGGAAGGCAGGCAGGCAGGCAGGCAATCTGAAGTGAGGTGTTTCCTTTTGATCCCTCTCTCAAGTGCTAACCCACTTAATCACTTAAAAATAAATAAATAAATAGCTAGGGTTGGCTAGTGTCAGTTTATTCAGGCCAGGCAGATCATGGAGAATGGTAGAAAAATAGAGTTATTTCAGGAGGAGATGGTTTAAGCATGTCAGAGAGGCGGAGAAACAGGAGGAGGCACCACCAGAAGAATGAGGAAATCTCCCAGGTTTTCTAGTAGAAATATTAGTCTTAAGCAAATCTAAAGGTCAGTGATTAAGGTTAGGTTAGGTTAAGGTTAAACTGATTAGAATTCAGGAAAGGATACAATTGACTCCCTACTAAGTGCTTTGTTATTGGTAGTTAAAGCACCTGGTGGCCCAATGGTTAAAGTGCAGTATTGCAGGCAAACTCTGCTCACAGCCTGGAGTTCGATCCTGATGGGTGACTCTGAAGGTTGACTCTGCCTTCCTTCCTTCCGAAGTTGGCAAAATTAGGATCCAGTTTGTTGGGGCAAATATGGGGGGGGGGGAATGCTTCTACATTGTAAACTGCCCAGAGAGTGCTGTAAACTGCTGTGGGGAGGTACATAAGCCTAAACGTTATTGCTATTGCCATCAGTAAAGAGATCCACCAGTTTGCAAGTTCACAGAGAATCGTTCAAAACAAACCCAAAGAGATATCTACCGAACTGTATGTTGAAGGACGTGTTGGTGATAGGTGGGAGGTAGTTCCATTGCCTGAATTGCTGCATGACATCCCACCTTAATAAATCTTTATTAAAAGGATTTAAAGGAAAATCTTGCTTAGAAAAGGATTCCCTCCCTCCCAGTTTTAAGTAGAGGCCAAAAGCCGAACATCAAAGAAGAAGAACATTTTTCTCTTTCTCATTCTTGGGAGAGGGTGCAAGAATTCACGAGCATCCATTGGCCAAAATGGATGAAGAGAAGCCAACAGGTTCTCACAAGTGAGGTTATTGGCCACTTGGTTGGTAGGGGAGCTTTGACGGACAGAATAAGATGGTTGCTCAGATGAATGGATTGAAGTACTGGTGGAGGAATGAAAAAGCCAGGGAGAAAACAAGAGAATACACAATGCAGAAATCTTCTTACAGAGAACATAATTTGCCTAAGTAGTTTGGAGACTTCGAATCCTTGAATATGTACTGTTTTTTATAATGTGTACTGTTCAGTCTATTGTGACAGGGAGAGAGCAGAATGGGAGTTCCGTTACTATTAAAACCCATACTTTCGTGTAAGTATTTTTGTATTATGTTTTACCAGTATTGACCTTTATAACTGTTCTCTAATGAGAACTTTAAAGCTGTAAAAAAATTAGAATTGGAGGTGGAATCATTTTGTTTTATTTTTATTGGTTCCAAAGAAGGGAAGCTGCCCTGGCTAGTAGGTAACTTACAAGAAGGTTTGATGAAATTAATTCCCTGAGATTTGCAAGAGATCCTTCTTGATAGAAGGTTTAGGGCAACCAACTGTCAGACACAGAAATGGCTTCTGTGTGTAACAGCAGAGGCTCCATTCCTTTGGATCAGGACAAAAGAGGTTCCAGTTTCACAACATACAGACTACAACAACTATGTTTTGTTTCAGAATATTGCGTTTTGATCACCTGATATCATCTCGCGGAGACCTTCTTCAACTTTTACGTTGAAATTCATTCGCATCTACATTTTGTGCACTTCTCTCTCTCTTTTTAAAAAAAATCATTTCCAAGAAAAAAAATAAACAAGAAAAAAAAGGCCTGAGAAAGAAAAAATATAGAAAAAAAGTAAGAAATGCAAAAAACAAAACAAAAAAAACCACGCCAGAAAAATTAAGGGAAATAGAAAAAAGAATGACTTCCAACTTTCTTTGGTACAGATGTCAATTTGAAAAACACATCAAACGCTTACTCTATAGTTAACAATTACTTACATTATTTCAATGACCCAATATAATCCTAGTTATTAAATGCTAAACATTTAATTTCTTTCAGTTTCTTGAAGAAAAAAACCAAAAATGGTTTCCAAGTAGAAACAAAGTTAGTCAAAGTCTTTTCTTTAATCAAAGCTGTCAATTTTGTCATTGCTGCCAATTCTACAAGCTTCCTCATCCATTCTTTTATTATAGGCATTTATGAGTTCTTCTAACTTTTTGCATATTAAAGTCTCTTTGCTGTTATCATATGAAAAGGCAAAGCGCCATAAGATGTTTCCATTTGTTCATCCATTAATCTTTGTTTGTCAATATGCTACTTATTTTAGTGTATTTTTTCTAGAAGCATGTTTGTCTTCAATGCAGTTCTTGCCATATTTGAATAAACGGCCATTCAATCCAGTTTCAAACGTTGTGCAAACATTTTTAAAAAGGTGCAGCCTGCATTTCAATTGGGCTATACAAGCTACTAAATAGCTTAGCCTTATTGTCATTTACATATGTCATTTACACAGTGTTTCCAGTTACTTTATTTCCATTTTGCCCAGGAATTTGAATCAAATGGAGCTCTTAGGAGCTATAAGATAATAGCTTCCTATGTATTTACTAGTTTCACTTTATTATTTGTCCTAGCCCAAAGGTGCTTTTTCAAGAGGCAACTGGACTTTCTGGTTTTTCTTAGAAGAAGTTTCACTTCTCATCCAAAAGTCTTCTTCAGCTCTGGCTGGATGGTGGGTTTCGCTGGATGGCAAGCAAAACTTCTTCAAAGAAAAACCAGAAAGTCCAGTTGCCCCTTGAAAAAACACCTTTGAGACAACTATGACTTGGATGATTTAGAATCTCCATAGACATTATTTGTCCTACTTATTCTGCTTTCTAAAGACTTATAACTATATACATGCAGATGGTTTATTTTTTTAATGTCTAGCTCCTCTAGCTGTAACAGGACTCCAGTTTTAATGTACAAGTACATTAATAATCCATGCATCATTTGAAACTGATCAGAAATTTAATCGATTTCACCTGAGCATAGCATCTCTGTCTTGTTCATTAGAGCAGCTCATCTTTGCTCAGGCATCCTGATGGTGACCACTTCTCTGCAGCACATTTTTGAAGTGTGCAAAGTTAAAACATTTGGTATTCTTTGCAGAATAAAGGGCGTTGCGGTGTCTCAGCGATTAAGACACTGGGCTTGTCACTGGAAAGCCGGCAGCCCCGGTTTGAGACCGGAGTATCACGTGATGGGGTGAGCTCCCATCCTCGCCCCAGCTCCTGCCAACCTAGCAGTTCGAAAGCATGCAAATGCGAGTAGATGAATAGGTACCACTACAGTGGGAAGGTAACAGCACTCAGTGACATCATGCTGGGCATATGATCATGGAAATGTCTTCAGACAGCGCTGGCTCAATGGCCTTGAAACAGAGATAAACACTTCCCCTATAGTCAGCAACTACTAGCAGGGTAAAATCTGCAGGGACTCCTTTACCTTATCTTTAAAAAAATGCTTTTGAGGCTCACAGCAACCCTAAATCCTAAATCAAGTTAATGCCCTACTGTCAGATAAATAATTAAAAACCAAAAAGAATCCTTACACTTAACTTTTCCTTCATTCTGTAGGTCAAATCATGCTAAGCTAGCTTTCTGTACTTTTTCTTTAGTTTTTCTTTCCCACATTGGTACATTGCCCTGGAGACACTTACAGCCGAAAGGAGAGATACAGCTCCCTGTTCCCCTCTAAACTTTGCAGCCAAAAAATCCACTTAGTTGTTTCACACACGCACCCAATTTAACCCCTTGCAAAAGGACTGTTAAAATGAAATTCCTTTACTATATTTGTGTAGGACAATTTTCTCACCTCAGCAATTTTAAGCTGTATGGACTCCAGTTTCCATGCTGCCTGGGGAATTCTGGGAGTTGAAGTCCACACATTCAGAAGTTGCTGAGGTTGAAAAACTCTGCAATAGGAACTTTGTTTTCTCTATATAGTTAGATTGATTTGATTAAATATTTAATCTTAGGTTCAGGAAAGGAAAACAGTAAAGTGTTCTTATTCACTTTTTCCAGGATTTAAGTGTTTCTCCCTATTCCTCCAAGATTCCCCCGCCCTTGCATTTTAGGAAGCATCTGCATTTCCCTCCTAAATTTTAAGAAATATCTGTATTCTTTTAGAAAATGTCTGTTAAATTTCTCAACTTCTCTTTATTTATCTTGCCTACATACAATCTTCTTCTTCTTTATATGTAATTTAATAGGAATGAACATAAATTAGGTTGAATTGGGTCACATAGTGGAATGCTAACACATTACATGATTTGGTTTTAAGAACATTAAAGACACTTGTAAAATTAGGAGGCCTAATTTTGTTAGATACTTCCATATGTCCAATCAATAGCAAATTGATACACTTTTTTCCCCTTGAATCGTTTGGTTGGATACTTGATTTCTACCTTCCCGAGAAATGACTTGATACAAATTTACATAAAGCAATAAACTGTATTAACACTGGATGTTTAGTGAATATAGATTCTAACACTGTCATGAGCAATTATGACATATATGACCAATACTGTGTGTCAGCACGTATGTTTGCATCAGATAAGACAAAATCCATACAAACATCCTCCTCATTTGATTCAAAAGGAATTATGAAATATCCAACTGAAAGTGGGACTGCTAACCCCAGGCAAGATAAAGCTCAGCTTTAATCCTGTGAAGAATCTGGAAAGATCCTGGTATTAAAAATATATATGCGTCTGCAAAAATTGACGTATCTAGACAAGAGATATGTGGAAAATCCCGGGATGCAGAAGAAAGTGGTGCAGTCAAAGCCAAGAGCTGTATGAAACTCAGGTTGAGGGACTTGCAAATTTAATCACAGCATTAATGACAAAGTAAAAAATGAACCATTTTTTTACATTAAATTCCGCAGCGCTCAGCTGCTTTCCCAGCCACAATGGGGGGAAGAAAAAAAAACCCCCTATAAATCTAAAGCCCCCAACTGCATTTTTGATTGTAAAATGACCCACGAGGGAAAGGATTAATAGCTTCTTCCATTTGCCCATTGCTGTCATCAAATTCACAACTTGTCTAAACCTGCATCTGAGACGCACAAATCAAAGAGAGTTCACTCACATATCTCTTTGCATCCTGCGTCATATGAGGTTGCAAAGGATCATAGGCAAACCTTGTTGCAGATTACTTAATTTCTATTTCAAGGTAAAGAAACCAACCTGTGCATCTAGGCAAATCCTACCTATGGACAATGCTTTGTCATGTAGACCTTCACATGTAGATTGCACACACACACACTTCAAATGAGTATTTCAGCACATTGATTTGTGCCAGTAACCTCTCCTTTTGTGGCATTTCTCATTTGTCTAAGCAAGTGATTGTTTCTACAGCTCTTCTTGTATTCATTGATTTGGGGGTGGGGGTAGAATACTGAGCCATACTAATTTTTTTTCCCCTCTAATGCACTACTCCCTTACTATTATGAAGTTACTTGACAGGCAGCCATTAACAAAAATTGCTTGAGTGTGCTGTACAATGGTGGGGGTGTGAACATGTTTTATGATGACATTAATGTATGGGTTGGAGGCTGGAAGTACAGGGCAAGGGGAGGAGAAGGGAGCAAGGCTATTTGTCCATGCTGCTAGATTGATTGAAACTTGAGGACTTGACAAACAGGCTGCCAGGGCATTGCTCTGAGAGGTGCTTAGATGTGTTCAAGATATACTGTTCTTCTATTACCAAATAATCCATTTATATTTCTTGACAGTTGTTTAAGGAGTATTCTGGTTAGAGTGATGCTAATGGTAGTTACTCATGTCGCATCAGCTGCATAAAAACAGATTCCCTGTCTTACTTTTTGGCAAAACAGAAAAGTAAACAAAAATCTTTCTTTGTATGTATGTTTAAGGCATGAGTGTTACTCCCCAGTCTGCACTTCAAACTGCAATACCGCCATTCATCACAGGAATTTTTCTTGGGGATCCTGGGAGTTGGAGTCCAGCTCTTATAAAGGGAACCAGGAAAAGCTATATCAGTCCATGTATTATAATAGTCTATGCATTTTCCCATTCTTGTATAGCTCACTGGGCAAAACATTCAATCTGAGAGCATGAAGAGTAGAGCGGAGGCAAGCTCAAAGGAGGTCTGCGAGGCTGCTCGGGAGAGGGTCACCCCACCCCTCCTCACAAGGAGCACCTGGTTTGGGTTAACTTAAGCAGAAGCTGGGGGAGATGTCCTTTTTTGAGAACAATTGTTTGCTTTGGCATGCACTCCTCCTGCTTTGGAAAAAACTCAGCCTTGACTCGTGATTCTGCCTGTGCCTTGCCTTGTGCCTTTGCCTTGTGGACTTGCCTTGCCCTATGGAGCTGCCTTGCCTTGTGGATCTTAACTTTGGACCTTGCCCCATGAGCTTGCACCTTGTCTTTGGACTTCCTTTCTGCCTTTGCGAGTTGGTTTTGTTGCTTACTGGCTTTTGTTTGTGGGACCATTGGTGGCTGACTTCAGGGACGTTTGGGGTGGAGACTTACCGGTCATTGTAGGGCTGTTTGTTGTGGAATTTAACAGAGCAATAAAGGACTCTGTTGTTGTCTTCCGCTGCTTAGGTGACCTGGGGCATAACAATCTCACTTGGAGGGTCGTATTGTTCCAGAGGGTGGGAATCGTGATGGAAAAGGCCCTTCTCCTGGACCTGGCTGGCTGGAACTCCTTGACTGATGGTCATGATGACACATTCCATTTATCATGGTGACCCAGATCGACCTATGAGGAAGATAGCAATGCCATACCCGTTCTAGAAAATTATTGCAACTTTACCCCTGGGACATCCATAAGGGCATCAACAATGTGAAAAAGGCAGGGATTGAAGCTCTACACCTTTATGGCGTGTGCATGTGACACTGTCCGGAGTCACTGTGCGTGAGTTGTTTAATAAATAAATTAAGTAAATAAAAGGAAGCAGGCTTCTGTCATCTTCTTGCACTTCTCTTTTTGACATTGTTGACATTCCTGCAGGCACTCCTGCAGGCATCCCGGCTTAAGCAGCAGTTTACAAGAATCTCAAAAGGAAACCTGTGATCAAAATTCAACCTCCACATAGCCAGAACCGAAAACAATAGAATAGCCATTACAGTAAACAGTAACACTTCCAACCTCTGACCTTTGACTGTCCCCCCCCCGAGCTCAAGCAGCAGAAAACCAACCTGTACACACTTGTTGGAGGACAGAAGAGCGTACCGTGTACTGCTCCTCCGCTTCTTCTCCTTTTTATTATATTAACATACGAATAATAAGTTGTGCAGCTGTAATGAAGGGATAATACATTAAATAGATAATGAAAGAGTTTCAGGCTTTAGAGTCTTCATACAATGAAATTTGTCAACAAATATTTTCAAATGTCAGCTGTTTCAAGGAGAAAGTCATGCAGAAATTATCATTTTTATTGAAAAGTGACAGAATCTATATGCAAATTAATAGCAGTGGTAAGAATATCATTCAAAAGACAAGGATAGAAATTACTAGTCAAAATACTATTAGAGGTATTCACAAAGGGATAATCCCCGTACTAATTTTTGATCTTAGTTCCGTTTTCACTGTCATCGTTTTTGAACATGTATTACAACTATGACAAGCTGTTACTCAAAGTCCAGATTTTTGCACAACTAAAAACCAAGGCAGATTCCAGAACAATATACTCCATCACATAATTAATCAAATCAATGAATAACAGTCAATTATGGATGAATTTTGCTTGAGAGGAGCTCATGTTTTTGAAAGGAATTTGCATGCTCTTTCAGATTTAACTACAACAATAGTATGAGATTGTAGGAACCTTCATTTTATTCTTTCGTTATGGATTAAAATTATTTTCATAGAATTATCATTTACCTGGTCAGGCAATACCATTTTAAAAACATTGCTTGATGGAAGGACAACATGAAGATTAAGTGGTTTTTAGGTATCATAGCCTTTCCCATGAATGTTAACTTCTTCTGCAAAGAAACTAATCAAGGATAGAACCAACCTAGAACTAAGAGAAATTTCCTGACAGTTAGAACAATTAATCAGTGGAATGACTAGCCTTGAGAAGTTGTGGGAGCTCCAACATTGGAGGCTTTTAAGAAGAGATTGGACAACTGTTTTCTGAAATGGCATAGGGTTTCCTGCTTGAGCAGGAGGTTGAATTAGAAGACCTCCAAGTCCCTTCCAATTCAGTTATTCTTTTATTCGATTCTGTTTGAAGTTTTTCTAACCATGGTAATTCTGGTTGCACCAAGACAAGAACTGTAAGATATAGTGACCACTCAGAAATTTGCAACGAGTTATGTAATTTCTGGAGCTAAACCGTGAATTGCCTCTCAGCCTGTTTGAATTGCTTCTATTGCTTCTCTCTCTCTCTCTCTCTCTCTCTCTCTCTCTCTCTCTCTCTCTCTCTCTCTCTCTCTCTCTCTCTCT
>JANHFL010003013.1:381087-410610 GCA_032468155.1 Oxyrhabdium leporinum
AGAAAGAAAGAAAGAAAGAAAGAAAGAAAGAAAGAAAGAAAGAAAGAAAGAAAGAAAGAAAGAAAGAAAGAAATCCATACTCTAATGTCTTTCTGTAACGTAGTGAATTTAAAATTTATATAATTGGGGTTAAGAACATCTAACTATTAAGCTGAAATATTGTACACCCCTCCTGACATACTCTAAATACAGGTAGTTGTGTGTAATCCACAGAATAAATATATACTTAAAAAATGTTTTGTAGTAATGTTATGTGCTTCTTCTACAGAGAAAGGGGAAAAAAATTAATAAAGGACTGAATATTATTTAATGTTGGAAGCTGCCCCTGGAGTTAGTCTTGTCAATTATGCAAATGCCGGGTTGTTGTTTTTTTACTGCTGCAGTTTTAAATATTAAGACACCTTTATTATTTATTTACAACCACCATGCAAAGATTTCCAGACTTTCACAGAGGATGGTAGTACATAAATACCACCCATTGGGTGGCTTTAAACATGATCTATCAAAAATATTGTGCTCCCTTTTCTTCCTTGCTCTGTAACAGTAATTAACACAGCATGGTTCATAACCAGCCTTCTCTTTTTGTTATTCAGATAAATTCAAGTAATAAAAAATCAATATGAAAAAGCATCTTTTATCTAGAGAGTAGACTGTGCTTAACTTCCTAGTAAATATTTAAAATTGTTTGATCTTATAATGCACAGTCTTGTTGATGCCAGCATGAACACAAGGTTTAACTATGCTGTTGGTCCGTAGTATATATGAATTAACCTTCTGGGGAGGTACCTCAAGATGTGAGGCAAGATCATTAAAACTTTGTGTGGAAATCTTGGAAAGAGCTAACAAAAAACTGTTTCAGAAAAAGATTTGAAGAGGGAAACAGCTTTGTAAATATTCATATAAAATTAGAGGATACATAGAGCAGGTCTGTCAAACTCGCAGGCCATGGGCCGGATGTGTCACGTGCTGGCTACACCCACCCCCCGTTTAGCGAAGGGGGAAAAAGTTGTGATACGTCACGTGAGATTGCCATGATGACGCAAGTTTGACACCCCTGACATAGAGCATCACAAATTTCACAGGACCACCCCTTAAAAAGACTTCCTCTTATTTTATTTATTTATTAAACATATATGCTGCTCATCTCACTATCCAGAGGTCCTTCCCTTCTACTGTACTGTATCCCTCTTGTGTGATTCTCAAAGTTTATTCAGCATCAAAAACTTAATTTTGATTCTATTAGTTAATAGAAGTAAACAAATATATCTCAGGTTTTGTTCCATTCCATACACTTACCATATTTAATCATACTGTGTCGTTTCACTTTAAATTCCTAGATTTCACAGTCCTTTTATGCTATTCAGTTCCAGTACAAAGGGTGCTCTTATCTAGTTAGACTGAACAGGGACGATAAAGTGATCTCTGAAAAACAAATACTGTCTGAGAAGTAGGTTTGTTGTGTCCATAATGATTTATTTGGAATAATGATTGGATAATCTTCCATGCCCCTGCATCAAGACAGACACCCTTCAGTAAATGGCACCTCTGCTCTATTGTTATTCAGCACTCAACAGTTGAATATGCCAATTCATATACATTTTTATTCAAACATGGCTAGGATTCCTGAGTATACTTTCAGAGAAACAGACTTTTGTTTGTATCACTGTCAAAGAATCACAGTCAGACTAAGGCTAATTTTTCGGCATTTCACAGGAAACTCCTGAAAATATTCCACCAAAAACGGAGGGCTTGAAGGAGAATGGAAAGGCACTGGTTGACTATCACAATGTCTATATCTGCTAGATATAAAACAAGGGTATTTTCTGAAGAATTTTCACACATTAAAAACAGAGTATTATATTTAAATTCTGGTAGAACTGGCATAGAAACCCAAATCATGTTTGAGAAGAAATAATCTGATGATTATGGCAGCTCCCAAATGACTACATTGAAAGAATTAATAATTGGCAGGTTCAATAAACTGGTTTAGTGTGATGATCCCTTCCTGATTCTGTCCAACACAACTTTCCTTTCTATTTATATATTTATTATTAAACAAATTTACATAGCTACCCAACTCATACATAGGTGACTCCCAGCAGCTTACGACATTAAAAAAAATGCATCATATAATAAAAACATTTTTTTAAAAAAATACCTACCTTACCTCCCCCCATGTCAGCAACATTACAAATAGATTAGCCACTTTATTGGTTCCATTTCCATTTGTGTTCCCCTGGCCCCCTGACAAAGCCACATTTTTAGCACCTTTCGAAAAGCAGCAAGGTGGAATCCAACCATACCTTGGGGGGGAATTATGTTCCATAAAGAAGGAGTCACTACCTCTTTCCTTCAAAAGAGAGATGTAGATGCAGATAGTTGAGGTATCTGAGTGGACATGAAGCAACAGCATCCATGGGAGAAGGTCAGGCTCTGCAACTGAAGCCCCACCCTTTTGTAAATGCAACTATGATGACATATACCTGTTTAAAGGCTTTTATTTCAATGCCACAGCTACTTCATTGCAGATTTTGACATGCCACTAATGCCATGAACACAGTTACAGTCTTTCATTTTACATATTCATTTTTAACTTTAAAATACATTGTTGAAGTTAAAAGTAAAATTATACTCCTCTTTTAAAAATAGATTTTATTAGAATTTGTTAATATAGTAAAACAAAGCAAAAAGATAGGAAATAAAGAAAAGGGAATTAAAAAGAAAAAACCATACAATTATGCCTTTTGTTATTCTATGATGTAATTATGATTTTAATTACTTAATTACTTATTAATTATTTTTTTGGGTGTGTCTTTCAGTTAATTTTTACAATCCAATCTTCCACTGTAACTATTTTATTTTCAACTTTTTGCATACAACAATCTTACTATAAGTAAACACTACTCTTGACTGACTGCCTAAAAGAATTCACACATTTGTATATGTCAGAGGTTCCCTAACTTTCCCAGTTCATGGCACTCTTGGTGTGCAAAACTATGTGTCACAACACTCCAGGATCCTGCAGCACACAAACTAACAGTTCTGTTTATTAAGTAGTAGAATACAAGAGACAGTTTGGTCTAGTGGTTAAAGAAGCAGGCTAGAAATCAGGAGTCTATGACTTCTAATCCCACCTTAGCCTTGAAAACCAGTTGGGTGACCCTGGGACAGCCCAGCTCACCTCACAGGATTGTTGTTGTGGGGAAAATAGAGAATGAAGAAGTATTAGGTACTTTCACCACCTTGAATTATTTATTAACAATATTAATAATAAAGGTGGGATGTAAATTAAGTAAATAAATAAATATGCCATGTGACCTCTGTGAGTTCACTGCAGTGCCCAGCTACATCCTGGCACACATAATTTGGAAACTCTGGTTCTGTGTTCTAAAGGCGTCAAGCAACAGAGTTGTGTCCTGAATAAGCACACCCAAATTGAAAATTCATTAATATTAATTCAAAGGGTTGATTTGTTTGAGCTCCATACATTTTTTTCTTCCAAGTGTTTTCCCACAAATGCAGGGTCCACTTCTTTTTGTTTTAAGATCAAGCACGTTTTGATCCATCAGTTGTGACAGGAATTGACTGGCTGGCTTGTTGCTCAAGCCTGATGTCATGGGATGAAAGAGAGTGACTGTCCCATTGGCTTTCATGGCTAAAGGGCAACTAGAACTCACAGACTCCTGGTTACTACCTTGGTGGTGCCTTAATCACTAGATAACCAAATTTATTCTCAGACCTGCAAATAGGCTTACAAAATGGGCAGAAAAACAGGTTGGTTTAATATTCCAGCGGAAAGAGAATTTAACTTTTTTTTTTTTTAAACAAGCTTCATCCACCGCAGTGACAATAGCAATACTGTTGAAAAAATTCCATGGAAGACTACTTCCAGAAATTACAAGGTCCAAGAATGGCTGTAGAATTAGAAATAGGACCTTCTCACACACTGCCTTTGGCCACATCACAAGGAAATAAGTGCCCCAGTGCCACTTTCTATTCATGAAAATTTGAGAGAAATACTCTTCCCTTTTGAAATAAGCTGTAAAAGGAAGGATATGTATGCCTATGTGTGAAATATATGTTTCAATGACTAAGAATACATAGAAAAAAAATGCTGAACCTGGTTGACTAATTCTATTTTGTATTTACTTAAATAGCATACATTAATTTATATTTATTTCAAAAGTAGTTGCTTCCAGAGAAGAAAACTTTGGCAATAGTTGGAATTTTTTTTTTTTTTTGAACTCTAATTACAATACTGTATAAACCGTTTGGCATTTAAAATATAAATATTATAACATTTATGAACCATGCAACATTTTAAATCTTATCTTTAAACTCTCAAGTGATAATATTAACCCTACATTTTTTTCAGGATTTTCATTTTAACATTTTAATTAATCAGATGTTTACATTTTTTTACAAAAGAAGTGTTAATTCAGGCACATAACATTTTCTATATAGGGACTTTATCTTTCATAACGTATTTCTACACATTCCTATATATTCTTCTGCATTGGAAACTGGATGGCTTAGGGTGCCATTTTCTGCAAAAAGGATTAAGCAGCAGTTCTATACATTTCTTTTTCCATCTTCTAGAAGTCATTTTTTACAAGAGACTAGAGTCAGGCAATTGATGAATCTGCAGTTAAATCAAATAGCCAATGTTCCACAATAAATCTTTAAAAATGTCTCCTGCACCTTAACTGTACATGCTAATCATTGTAAAGGTATTTTTATACCATATTTTAATAGTTCCCAGAATATCCCTTATTCCTCAATCTGTCAGCTACTTTATGACTCCCATTTGAACAATAAAAGACAATGTAAAACTTTATTTCAACTGATAGCAGTATCCATTAGACACCTCTCTGGTACCGGAGAGAAATTGGACAACACAAAAACTTTTTTTTCATATTTAAGATGCCAGGAAATCATAAGGACTATCCATAACCCTCCACATATTTCTCCTTGAATCCAAATCTTGGGTTATAAAAAGTATGATTAAAGAAATCAGAATATTTTTCATCAGAGGAATAATTCAGTTAGGGTACAAGCTTTCTCCCATTAAGAAGTAAAAAGCATGTATGTACTTTAACTAGGAGTGAGATAATATTTACTTCCAGTTATAGAGCCACTCTGCCTTCAACTGTGGAGAGATTGGGGTCTGTTGTAAGGGGTAAATTTAAAAACTGTTTGTTAAGCTGAGTAAGAGCTTGAAGTCCACAGATCTTAAAGTTCCCAAGGTTGGACATCCCTGGATGAAACCAAGTTTCTACACTCACATGCAAAGAGCAATCCCATCCTGAACCAGGAATCCTCATGCTGAAACCAAAATGAGGGAGAGATAAAGTTTCTAATGTTGAAGGTTTCGTAAAAAGTATGTGTGTGTGTGAGTGTGAGTGTGTGTGAGATCTATATGACAAAAGAAATCACGGAGTACTAGGCATCAGGGTTTTCTTCTGTAGCAACATTTTCTTTCCAGTCTAAATCTGGAACCATGGATGGTTGTCGGCTGTCAAAGCCTTAAGGACAATTCTGGGAAATTACAGCCCCACACAATGTTTACAGTTCATGCCCCCAAAATACTTTATTTTCCAGCATATTTAGTTCATTTAGTTCAGCCTAGATATCAAAAGTGCCAGTAATACATTCAGTATTACAGCAAAGTTGCTGTTTTCCCCCTTCATTTCAGTGTAAAATAGGAGCTGACTTCCTGTAAAATATATATATTTTGTTGGGTTTTATATAATTAGAACAATTCTTCAAGTTACTGTGTAAATAAATTATTCAAATTGTTCAAGTGTTTGCTAGACAGTAATAATGAAAACAAATAAATCAAGCTTTAAAAGTGAATTCCAGAAATAAAACATGACATTTTGTGGTTGTTTCCATCGACTAATCATTTTATATCTCTATATAAAATGGCAATAATGTCTTTCCATAACCTCATTGGTGTCCCTATTAAATTTTGCCAACTTCCCTCCAGATAGAGAAACTACATTCTAACATAATTTCACCTCAAATTTAATTGAGTCAAGAGAGTTTTGTTAGTGATCTCCAGTAGAGTTGTTAATAGGAAAGAAAGCAATTTTCACCTTATTTATATGTTGCATAAATATAATGTGATTACTACTATAAACTCAATTTTCTTCGTAGTATTTTTGGTGGGAATTGTAGGTCTTGGATGGATTTGTGATCTTTTATGATAAATTACAATACAATCGCTGGATGCAATAAGCCAAATAGCCAACTTATAATTGGCTAATACATTAGGATAAAATAGCTAGATGTAATAAACTGAATAGCCAACACAGGATTGCCTAATAAAACAATCACATTGCTTATTAATTTAATGACTTTCAACATCTACTTCCAATAGCAGTAAATGCTTATGAAGCAATATATTTCTCACAATTTGTTGATTAAAATATATCATATTAAAGTTTGCAAAAGAAAGATACATTTTCAGAATATCTCCTTACTATCAAACACAAACATCAAGCCATCTGCTCATGTGCTTATGCATATGCATGTTTGCTCCAATTCTGGGCTTTTTCTCATCTTTCTGAATAAAAAAAATGCATATTTTCTTAATAGTCTTGAGACTGAGGCAGATCCACTCACCATTTACATAATGGTTCTGCCTTGTCTATGGATTGTTGGTTCCTACCTCACCAATTTTATCTGTACAGTTCTTGCAATGAAAGAGCTACAAAATGGCAATTATAACCCGCATAGTTAAATATAGGAAAAATTAAAATGATGAGGTTGAGAAGAATGTCTATAGTTTCATGGCATTGAAAAAAGCAATGAATAAATGCAAGACGGTAAAGAATGAGAGATCAAAAGAGCACATACAGATTTTTTTTTTTCGCCAGTTTTCTCTACAACAAACACTCATCTTGGTTATGAGAGAATATCTGGCTCAAGCTTTATATTTTATTTTTTTTAAATTTTAGATTGAAATGGTCTGTAAATGTACTCAATAAATGTTTTAGGGAAGTCTTGAAACTTGACATCCTAAATCAGGTGCCTTAATTAACGGTTACACCTTATGGCTTAACACTTATGGCTTAACACTTATTTTGCACCTTGTTTTTATAACAGTGTGTGTGTGTATGTTTGTGTGCGTGTGTGCATGTGCACGTGTGCGTGCGCTAAAAACTGTCATTTTTGCAATTTAACTTTGTCAGCCTGATTGCAAATACTCTTGGGAAACACAAAATGTTTCCCAACCTAGTGTATCTCAGAGATTACTAATAAGGACAAAATATGAGAAAAAAATATAGTCCTTCGGTCTTTTCAATTCCTCTAGAAGTTGGAAATCAGTATAATAAAAAAGCAACTATAATTTTAATCAATTGGTGGATTATTTTGCCTCCTTCACTTATTTTATCTTGAATATAACTTCTTTTTAAAAAAAAAATAAGACGCTAATGAATACAATGAAATCTCACATTTCTTTTTCTCTCTCAACAGGAGCTGTGGTTTACAAGGTTGAGGTAAGATTCCAATCATAATAATAATAATAATAAACGTGTACAATCAGAACAAGACCTCAAAACATACCAGCTTTATCTCAGAGTCATTATAATTTGATAAAATTAAACAAGATTTTCATTAGTTCCCACTTCCTGGTGCTCCCAGGGAGATTCAATATTGTTTATATACATTCCTCGATTTACATTTTTTTTATTTCTTATTTCTATCACAGCAAAACTTTAAGAAACTAAATGAGATTTTACATTTCTTCTCTCCATTCGTCCTTCAAATTTTCATTCATAGGGCTATCTTAATGACTATGTTTTGTGGTTGAAATTGGCTGTAGCTGGAAATAAACCTGAAGATGACTGGATATTTTTGCTAATTATGAGGATATATGTGGTTTGGACTGTGTAGATGGCTGTTGTTTGGCTCTCAGAGATTGTATTTTTCAACTTAAAAAACTTCCAGAACATAACTTATAATTTACATTTAATATTTGAGTTTTCTATATTTTGGAAATATTCTATGTGGGTCAAATTGCTGTGTACTGCAGTCGCTCTTAATGTGTAATTTATCCAAAAGTAAGTAAATATATGTTTGTATGTGTGTATGATTCGTGATTACAATCTAATTCACTTAAGGCAAAAAGATTAAAAGTATTCAAAAAACTAAGACTATAGCTAAAGCATAAATTGAAAAATACGAGCAGCATATATAGGAACAGAGCTATACTGGATTTTTTTCAGCAGAAAAGCAAAGATCAAAAGTAACTTGCACAAATATGGCTTATTTGTATTTATAGTGCCTACATTAAATAATCATTTTCCCCAATTTTCAAAAACTTCACCCTGAATCCGTTCAGTTTTTAATTAAGCGCTTAACAATATTAAGGTTATATATCTTGACTTTTCATAGCCTAGAGCAGGTGTGTCCAACTCATGTCAAGGTGGCGTCACATGATGTATCCAGACTTTTTTCAGTAAACTGGGTGTGGGTGTGGACGGTGTGTGACGCATCTGGCTTGCAGGCCAGAAATTTAACAGCCCTGGCCTAGAGTTGTGTTTTTCAATCTTGGTCACCTTAAAATGTGCGGACTACAACTCCCAGAATGCCTCAGCCAGCCATGAACACATTGGTTGGCAAAATCTAGGAATTAAAATTGCTGCAGTTGAGAAATACTGGCCTAGAGATACTATCTCTTAAATATTTTACTAATTTCCTCATACCCTCATTTAATCCACATCTTTTTTAATCTTCAGATCCATAAAATCATGTCATTTTTTTCTTCATTAAGCAAAACATCCCTATAAGGTTTCCAGTCTTTCCAAAAAAGATGTTATTGTTTGTTCTCTAACCAAAAGGTCCATTTCCTCAAGTTCACAAATGTTCACGATCTATTCCCCCTCTGTGGGAATTTCATTATTCCTCCATTGTTTTTGGTCTGCATCTCCTAACAGATTATACTTAAGGCAATGCAATCCCAGGTGCAAAAATGTTACCTATTCTTGATTTAGGAGAAGAAATGTAAAGCAAATGTTGCACAAATAAAAAAACAAAAGTTCACTATCTTCTCTTTAAATAGTGGTGGCGTAAATCAGAGCAAGGTCAGCCTTGCTGGTTTATAGTTTGGTTTACAATGCAGTCCGACTCCTTCAGGCTGCACTATTGAATACTAACTTCCACATTCAGGTAGGCCCAGACTTATAACCACAACTGAGATCAGAACTTCTATCACTAAGTGAGGTGGTTGTTAAGTGACCCATGCTCAATTTAAAGCCTTTCTTTGCCATAGTGCGCCACCGTGATCATTAAGCGAGTCTGGATTTCCTCTTTGCTTGGTGGAAGCTAGTTGGGAGGATTGCAAATGGTGATCACATGGTCCCAAGACATTGCAACTGTTGTAAATACATGCCAAGCACCCAAACTTTGATCATGGGACCACTGGGAGGCTACAACGTTGTAAACGAAAGGATTTGTTGACGCTGAAAAAAATGTCAGTCATTTTTTTTCCAGTGCTTTCATAAATTCAAATGATTGATAAATGAATGGTTGTGAACCAAAGGCTACCTATATGATATTTTGCCAGCCTACATGCGCATGCACACACAAATGTGTGTGTGTGTGAAAATAATTTTCTAAAAACTCAATGGGCCTTGAAGTACAAGGCTTTTCCATCGATCCAATTCAAACATTCATGAGTGTATATGCATGAGTGAGCTGTCACATTTTGATACAGACAAAAGGTTCTGTTATATTTTTAGCCTGCAACACATGGCTTTCTAGGGTGAATTGACCAACACTGAAAAAAGGACTCTTAAAAATAAATAACCCCACATTGACAAAACCATCTCTATAAAAATTGCTTCTTTATTTTTAACATATGAACTCTTTATCCCTCAACTTTTGAACAAAATAAAAATCATTATTTCCCTCACATAGCAAGTTCATCTTTTCTGTGTGGGAGTCTGTCCGTTCCTCTTCATGTAATATTTTTAATGTTATCATGCTTGCAAATACATTTTCAGACTGTCTGATCAGGCATATAACTGAAAAAGGTCAAGGCAAAATATCAGCACGCTTAACAAATGCATTTGTGTGCTGCATCCATAGTTCTTTCATTCGCATGGCAACCATCTTTACAATTACTGTTTGCATCTTTATTTTAATAACTTAATTCATATTTTCTTCATTCATTATATTGTTGCATACTGTGAATACATCCCTTGTTTCTTTTCATCCACTTGCTCTTTATAGCTATGAATGCAAGTTACTTACACCCCACAGTCTACTATCATGAAGTGTATCATTTGAAGATGCCTCAGTAATGCCTAAATAGTAATTGTGAATATTTGAAGATGGCAGAGCTATTTATTCTTATTATATCCCCAGATTTGTGTCAATAATCATATATGAATGAAGAGATTGGGGATAAATGGAATGGAGTTTCTCAAGAAATTATATGGGTGATTTGGGTTTTGTTTATAATTTTCACTTGTATATTACTACTGTAATTCTGAAAGTTTACACACACACACAAATCGCAACACCAATCTCAAACAGCAAGTCTCTTAAAATGCCAGTTGATTGTGCCATGTTTGGGAAGCTGGCATTAAATAATCTCCATCAGCTTCAAACCCCCTGAAAGACAATCAGAAATTTCACATGGTGAAGTAAGAATCAATGTTCTGTAAATTATAAGGGCATCTACTTTCTCAAGCTTTGGCTACAGAATAAAGTAAAATAAAATAAAGCAAAACCCAAACAATTAATGCTTGCTTTGAAATCCTTCTGGAGCTTCAAAAATTGGCTACTTAAACATATACTGTATGTCAAGGGTCAAGGTTCTCATATAGGTGGCTATCATCCAGCTCTGAAGCATTCCTAAATGTGGCTTATTACAAGTAGTCCTTGACTTATGACCACAATTGGCCCAGAATTTCAGTTGTTGAGCGAAGTGATCATTAAGCAAGATGCCACGTCCCCTTTTCACTTAACAACTGCAATCCCAGATCACCTAATTGCAGTTGTTAAGTGAAGCACAGGGCTACCTCAGGGAGCGAGTTGTTACCCAGGACCACTTGCACATGGAAACCTCCTGCAGGGCAGGAGGCATTCCTTTTACTCATGAACTGGGTAAACAATACTTTGAACCAACACACAAGCATAGAACAACAAGACACAACGGTACATGCAAAACTGTTGTGACTTTGGATGCCTTCAGTTTCCTTGCCATGCAGCCATGTGCAGAAACCCTCAGCCAACTCCAGGGCCCAGAAGCACACAATTTACATTTACATTTTTCTAGAACTTCTGAAGCTCACACCAGCTGGTGAAAGGCACAGCCTCTGCAAGTGGGTGCTATTCTCATGATTCTTTAAAAAGGTCCCTTTTAAGGCGTCATCTGAAGGATCGTGAGAATAGCACCCGCTTGCAAAAAAAAAGAAAGAAAAAGACTTCCTCATCCTTCAACAGATTTGAAAGTAATTTTCTGAAATGTTTCTTAGCAGTACCGACAATTATCTATTCAATATATTGAGACTTTTGCTTTTAGAAAACTAGCATTTTACATGCTCTAAAATTAAGCATTGACTACTATTGGAATATGTTTAGGCCACAGAACATTTTCTGTTCCTAGATATGATAAAAAAATATGATTTGCTTTTCTTTTCTTTTTCTTTTCTTTTTTTAATACACTGGCAATATCAATAATTCTTTCATTTCCTTTTACCCCTGAACTGTATAAACAATACTTTGAAACAACACACAAGCAAACAAAAACAAGACACAAAGGACATTTTTTATTTATATCAGAGGTCAGATTTTATTCTCAGATCTTAATTGTGCCTCATTGTGTGTCCAGGCCTATGGGCATTCTAACATCCAAGCTCGGGTTACTGAACTAATAAAAATGATTGCATAATTTATATTCTTTCCCAAGTAGATATGCTCATATTTAAGGTAACAATTACCCACTTCTATCCACCACTACCATACCTCCATCTCACCTTTTGATTTCAAAAGCATATTCAAATGATTACTGAGTATTTTTATGTCTTACTAGAGCATAGGTGTGAAACTCGTGGTGTCACATTGCCGTCACGTGACATTTCACAAGATTTTTCCCATTCGTGGAGCTGGGGTGGGTGTGGCCTGCACATGATGCATCGGCCTGCGGGCCGCCAGTTTGACACCCCTATACTAGAGTGTTGCTTACCTTTTCCTTGTTTCTCATTTTACCTTCAGTCCTCACTATTTGAAAATAAGGTTGTGGAAGTAAATAAATGTACATACCTGTTTTTGCTGTCCCATATATTGATTAATCTATTTGCAGTTTCTTCAATGGACTCCAATCCACTTTTTCTAGGTTCTTTGGCAAACTCAACTAGCAAGTAATATGCATATCAGTTCATAAAGCGTTTGTCATGCTTCCCCTATATAATAGGGATATATAGAATGTTTAGTCTTCTGACTAAAATGGTTTACCAATTATTTCAGGGATAAGTATCTTGCCTCATTTTCATCTATTTATCTGAATTAATAAGTACCAAGTATGAGGGTTTTTTGCCCTGATTGTTTGCAAACATGTAAAAGCTAATATTCAAGGACATTAAAGGAAAAAATAAAATAAATGAACTCTTTGTAAGGAAGCGATGGTCTTCTGTTTGGCCCCATAAAATAAAATAAACATTACAAAGGAAAAATGACTCCTATAAACATCAGGAAGACAGATAAGTTGACATATTGTTCTGCATATCTCTGTTTAATAATATTATATTTCATTTCCTGTGCTAAGAAAACAGTCATTACGCAAAGCAGCCATTCGTAAACAGCCATTGTGAACAGATTGCATCCTTGTTGGTGGTATGATAATTGAAATAAGTTTACCAGTCTTTTATGAGAAAATACCAGATGTATAAAATACCTATTAATCAATGCACTCGCTTTTGCAGGCATCAGCTTCAATACCAATGGCTATTAAAGAATAAATGGGATAAGAGATTAAAAAAAAAAAAAAATCAGATAGGAAAAAAGACAAGAGAATAAGAGAATTAGCCATGCAGTTCAGCAATGTGGTATGCTTCTTGAAGAACATAGGATGAGGGACGATACTGGGTGCTCAGATCAATTCTTTTGAGCAACGTTCACATGTTCATCAATTTAGCATTTGTTTGATTTTTTTCATAATTGCGGGAGTACATTAACCACGTTTTGTTTTGTTTTGTTTTTTAATGAATGATGATCTAATGCACCAGATTGCCAGATTCATCACTCCCTAGCTTCATTACCCTCACCTTCTAATTGCTCATCACATTTTCATTGAATTCTCTCCTATCTAAAAGGAAGGCTGCAAGGTCACTATTTGTTCCCTAGTGTGCTAGGGATAATATTACATTTATTTTGTGCTTTTCCTGTAAAGCTCAGCAGAGGCAGAAATAAACAGCAGGAGCAGCTCAGAAAGCACATGTGCTGGTATCATTTTAGGGACAGCAATGAGATTACAGGTGTGTATGGAAGAGCTGTGAAATGCACATATGGAGAAACACATATACTAGCGATACTGGAGAAAAAAAGCAATGCTTTGACTGTTTGCAGTCCTCGGATCAAAAAGACATCCATTGGCATCCAGGTGTCTACAATTTTAAAGATATTCCACTAGAGTTATTTTGCTTATGACGATTATGCTTTGGCAAATGAAGGCAAATATATGTGTTCCAGGATAATGTTGCAGGATCCAACCTGAATTGGTCACCGGAACCAAAGGTTTAGTCTTCCAAGCTTTCGGACTCGTGCTGGAGCCCATCCTCCAGCACGAGACAGATAGAAGGGATCTTCTATCTGTCTCCAGACTGTCTGCACTGGGGTGTTGTCTGCCTAGTACTGGTAAATCACATTCCTCTTGACTGACAGGGAGCAGGTGCTGATTTGCCACCAGTTTATCAATACTTAGGAGCCAAGAGCGCAGCAGCACAAAAAAACAACAATGATTTAATAGTCAGCTGTCCACATCCCAACTAAAAGCCACACATAACCAGGCACCACATAAATGCTACGCATACAACAGCCCAGTGCAAACTTTCTGTAGAGAGAGAGAAGCTCCCTGAGGATGGCCTTCAGCAGCAGATTAATAGATTAACAGAGTTGGAAGGGACCTTGTAAGTCATCTAGACCAACCTCCCCACCCAAGCAGGAAACCCTACACCATTTCTGACAAATGGCAGTCCAGTCTCTTCTTGAAAGCTTCCAGTGATGAAGCTCCCACAACTTCTAAAGGCAAGCTATTCCACTGGTTGATTGCTCTCACTGTCAGAAAATTTCTCCTTATTTCCAGGTTGAATCTCTCTTTGATCAGTTTCCATCCATTATTCAAAAGCTTGCCGTTCAAAGCTTGGAAGACTAAACCTCTGGTCCCAGTGACCTACTCAGGTTGGATTGTATTTAGACTTATTATGTTCCAATTCCTAGTGATAAAATCCTCTTTTTACTACATCAGTTTGTTTAGATAGCTGGAGCAGGAAGTAGAGGAGCAAAGAATTCAGCTTTCAAAAAGCTGGAAATACTGCCATAATAAGGAACCTGATGAAGCAAATGGAAAGACATTCATGATTGCCCATAAGAAAGAATCCGCAATGGTGGAAATAAACTATATAAAGCCCAAAGTCTCCTCATAGGTGAAAGGGGCAGCATATAAATTTAATAAAGTAAGTACACTCAGTTGTCTGCAAAAAAACAGAACTTTCTCTGCCCTGAATTTTCTTGATATTAGTTTTGCCTAAAAAGTCATAATGTGGTTATAGAAATTGAATGAATGAATGATGATTACCCATCAGATATGATTCCAACAAATGATCAAGATCAAATCATCCTATTTCAGACACATTATGCAAAGACCCGTCTTTCTGGAAAGGGCCTGAATGTTGGGGAAAATGGAAGGAAAGAGAAGAGGATGATTGGCAGCCAGTTGGAGGGACTCAGATGCAGTAGTAATGAGTGCGCCATTGGAAGACTTAAAAGAACAGTTTGGGGGCAGATCGTTATAGAGAAAATGTGTGAGGTCACTAGAAGTTGAAAAAGATGCCACATAATCAGTCAAACAATGATCTCAACATTAAATATCTGATTTGGATTATGAGGCTATATTCTGCTAGGGGCTAGTTGTAACATTCCGTGCTATGCACAGATAAAGGTTTCACCTGTCCAATCATGTCTGACTCTAGAGACTGGTGTTCATCTCTGTTTCTTAGCCGAGGGAGCCACTGTTATCCAAGGACACTTTCATGGTCATGTGACTAGCATGACTATATGCCGAGGCACATGGAACGCTGTTATATAACAGTTCTTCTATTTCAAATATTGCCATATTGACATAAGTAATCGAAGCTATTCTGAAAGTTCTTTAAAATAGATTTGTCTGCATCTGCCATCTGTATCAGGACACAAGATCTTTTATTCTGCTAAGCAGTCATGTAAATCAAATTTTTATTAAGAGATTATTAAGAGATAGGATCTCAGATTTCATTATAATGACGAAAGAGAGAAAGAAGCATGAAATACCTTGATTGTTCATCTGCTAAGGATATGTCTGTGTTAATGTGCATATGTATTAGAGCCACTACCGGGCCACGGCCTGTTTCATACTAGGCCGTGGGAGTGATGGCCAAGCACGCACGAGTGAAGGGCGCTTAAGCAGAGAGTGCTTGTGTTCAGACGTGAAGCTCCGCTTACAGAAGCGAAGCTTTGCACACAAGCACAAGCGCCCTCCACTCAAGTGCCTTCTGCTCAAGTGAGTGGAGCCTCACGCATGAGCGCAAGGGCCCACCACTCACACGAGTGGAGTTGTGCATGCGCGTGTGTGCCTGCCACTCACACACACATCCTATAAATATCAATCTATAAATATCTAGTTAAAAACAAATCTGTATTTATGTTCAGATACAAATTCTCACTATAAGAAACAGTGTTCCTATAAAGAATAGCAGCCACGCTGCTGAACTGCATTATCTACACTCTTTAATATAGTGAATCTTGCATTTCTGCTCACATAGAAGTAGCGTAGGTCATCCTCAATTTAAAACTCTAAATAAACTATATTTGAGCATGGAAATTACAGCAGTAAGTCATAACAATCGAATCATCACTTGTCCAACACAGTTTTACAACTACTTTTGTGGTAATTGTTAACTAAATGCTATGGCCATAAAGCAAACACCATGCTCATTAAGCAAATCCATTGTTCGCTATGGAACATATATTTTTTTTTTTGGCCAGAAACCAGAAGTAAAGACTGATTTCCTGTAAAAATGTAGTAAATCATGGTCAGGTGACTACAGGATGCTTCAAGGAGCAGTAAATGTGGTTTGGTTGCCAAGTGCCCAAAAATCACTGAGCAACCAGTTGTAAGTCAAGAACTACCTGCAATAAGATATCTGTAGAATCAAGTTCCACTCCAGGAGGCTTAATGTAATTTTCTTGACCATATGTTCATAATTTTCAACTACTTTTGTAGCCAGTAGAATGTTGATATTACTACTTTAAGCTCTCTGCATATTGTTTTAACTTGGAATTAAATGCAGTTGTATTCTGTAGTACTACACCAAAATGACACTTTCCAGCAGATTTCATTCATCGATAATATAATGAGAGAGATTGATGGGAAGAAGGTTAGGATAAGAGAAGAGATAGGGGAAAGAATGGAGGAAGGGGTTCGCGTGAGATGAAAGGAGAAATGTGAAGTCCTTGTTTGCTGAGAAAAACCTGGATCATTTTAAGGGAATTAATTTTGATGTCCAGAGAGAAAACTGAAGTATGGGGACAGATCTGCCAATGAGGACTTTAGGAAATCCTTTGTAGGCAGTAATAAATTGGAACTGCATCAAAATAAAACTTCTGGGAGTAGTAAACATTGTGAATGGTATCATACAGCATTAGGCTGAGGCTTATATTCCAAAGGACTTTGTGGAGAGAGAAAGCTACATCATCAACCTTGGGATCTGATTCATTGCCTGCAGGAACAAATCATTCTGACAAGCTTTAAGCATACTCCGTTTAACAACATGTAATGAATGCCCCAAGTGATATTTCAAGGGTTCCAACACTAGACATCTATTGATGTAATGTATGTTGGTCATCTATTTGTAGAGTATGTGGTCAATGTATTTTTGGGGGAGTGCGTTTGAAGAACCAATATGGTTGATAAGTGAGACACTGAGATTTTAAGTTGATTGTATGACTCTCTGGCATACAATTAAAGGAAATTACTGGCATGCGCTGTACCTGGGGCTACCCTTGAAGAGTATTCAGAAGCTACAATTGATACAGAATGCAGTAGCATAGACAGTTCTGGCTATTCCTAGGATGACACATGAAACATTACTGTTCCAGAAGCTACGCTGGTTGCCAGTCTGCTTCTGGGTCCAATTCAAGGTGTTAATTATCACTTTTAATACCCTTCATGACATGGGACCTGGTTATCTCAGGCCAGTCCTGCGGTCTGGGGAAGGCTCTGATGGGTGCTCTTTGTCGGAGGCAGAGATGGGGCCAGGCCCATCCAACATTTGTCAGATGCCTTCGGAGTTGGAGATAAGTGGGGAAGAAGAACAGCTGGAGCCTGTTCCAGATGCATGCATGCACAGAGCTGTCAGGAGAAGGGAACAACTAAGGAACAGAGGTAGACTCGGAAGAAAAAGCACAAGTGAACGCTGAATGCCTCCTCCCATTGGGAATAAGTTAGGCTGAGGCTTATATTCCAAAGGACTTTGTGGAGAGAGAGGGACTTTGTGGCAAAAGGGGAGAGGTGTTTGCAGGAGACAATTAGTTTGCTTATTATTGTGAAGATTTGCGTATCTGAGTTCGTGCCTCACAGAGACTCTTTGCCAAATATTTCCTTCTACAGCGTTGCGACTGGAAGCTCTCAACTTGGCAACTATCCAAGGACTGATTCTTGCACTTAAATGTGGGAAGGATTATTGCCGGGACTTTTCTGGGTGTGAATGCCAGGAATTCACAATAACCAAATTAAAAAGGGTTTTTTCGGGACAAGGAGTCTGTTTTGTAATTCTGTTCAGCCTGGGTCAGATACATTGATCTGCATCACTTAAGCCAGCAGAGGGGGCATGCAGACCCCATTGGACAAGAGTTATAGCTGGTGGGGGTCTAGAGAGAGAGCCTTCTCTACTGTGACCCCTACTCTTTGGAACATCTTGCCACTTAAGTTTTGACCCTATTCTTTTGGCCTTCCAGAATAGCATTAATTATACAAGTTCTATTTACTAAGTAATTTAAATAATTACTTAGGAAGAAGTGGATAGTAATGATTTTTTGTAGCAATTAAAGAGGGCTTCTTATTCTCTTCTTTCTTCCTCTGGTTTCCTCTTCCTTTTGCCACATTTCCTTCCATTTTCCATTCCTTTAATTTTCTTCTCTTTCTTGTTTAGCTATTCTTTACTCTTATCTCATTTCCTCTTCCTCCTTCACTGTTTTTCCTGAAGGGACAATCTTGCATGGATTGATATCTGATGGTATGTGGAGACAGGGGTCAAGTAATTTTATAAATAAGGTACTTTTCTTTATAGGCAATTATAATTATTAAAGTTGAATTAATCATTTGTTCTTATGGACCTATATACAGTACATATAGTTGCATACACATACATATATATGTATACAAGTATACATATAAATATACCCAAATATAGAAGTGTCCCATACAGGCACATTTATCATAACATGGATTTTACTAGACACATCAATTTTAGCTTTGGAAAATGTGGAGCTTGTCATAGTCCACAGTTTTGTTTCTGTGATGCACTATATTCTTGTCTACATGTCATTTTTTTTTGTTTCTTTGTTACATGTTAGGTTTGTGTACCATTTTTCCAGCAGTTCAAGATGACATATCTAATACTGCCTCCTCCATTTTTTCCCCACAGCAACAATCTTGCGAGGTAGGCAGACTGGCCCAAAGTCATCTAGGAAGGTTCCATGGCTAACGCGGAACATCGACCTTAACCGCTAGACTTTTTTTTTTTTTTTAGAAAATTTCTCTTTTATTTAGGATAATCCACTTTCTAAGAATACATGTAGTCCTCAACATACAATGATAATTGAGGGCAGAATGGTTGTAAGTTCTGCTGGTCCTTAAGCAGGTCATCACATGACAGACCCAATTTTATTACTTTTTTTGCGGTGGTCCTTAAACGATCACCATGGTTGTAAGCAAACCCATTGACTGCAATAGGTGTTGTTGTTTTTTAATAGAAACTAGAAGTAATTACTGGTTTCCAACAAAAAAAATGTTGTAAATCACAGTCATGTGATGATCATGGTGTGTTACAAATGGTTGGAAATACAGTCCTGTGCCAAGCACTCAAAATGTAATCATGAGACCGCAGGAACTTCAAATCCTGGCCATAAGTACTTTTTGTCAAATTTGTTATAAATTTGAACAGTCACTAAGCGACCAGCCATAAGTCAAGGGCTCCCTAAATACAGTGTTTAGATATAAATTCACATACATTTTTTGTGCTGTTTCCTTTTAAAACATAGTCTAATACAGAAACAGAGTGAATGTTCATGTGGACTCAGGCAAAACTGACATAATGTAGATATAGACTCTTTTTCCTATTGTTATTCGAGCATAGGTAATGGCATGACAGAAGTCTCAGAAAAGGGAAAGAAAAGAATGAGATACTATTGCAAAGTGCAGGAACTGTAAGACAGAAGATCTCTAATCAATTCCAGAGACCCTGAGTCATGAAATTGGAACAGGATAGGAGAAAAGAAATCAAGTGAATAGGATCATCAGACCAATTTAAATCTTCTGAATTGCAAGTAGCATACCTGGACAATACCGGTAAACTAGGGGTTCTCATTTTAGTTAGCTCATCTAAAATACTCCAATAATATCATTGAGTCTCTGGGGCTATTTTTGCAGCAACTAATGGCATAAGCATCTAGTAAAAAATAACAATTCCTGTAATGAATTAAATAAAAAATAATAAGAACTGCACTAGATAATACTAACCATAATAACTGGCATGAAATGTGTATCCTGCGGTTTCAGATGATGTCATAATCTGCTAGAGCAGATTTAATAGTATTTTCGCCTGGAAGCTAAACCGTTATGTTGTGTTTAATTTCTCTAAGATGTAAATTACATGGTTCAGTGTTGTCTAGTATTGGCTACTGCCATTTTAGATTCTTATGCTTGCAGCTGTCAGGAACATAATGTTTATGGGTGTTTTGTTTAGCTGGGAATCTTAATCATTAGCATACTTATCTTAAAATTATCCCACACTGCTTTATTCTTCTGCAGAATTCTCAGTCATCCATTCAGATAATACTAATTTCACCTTTCAAGAAGTATATAAATATTAGAAAGGAGGTGCTTTAGAGTTCAAAGAACCAACTCTAATTTTCTGGGTTTGATCTGATCCCTCACAGCACATATCGGATGTGTAGACCCGAAGTCAAAGCCACTAAACAACAACAAAATGTCTTTCTGAATTTAAAACAAATAAATAAACATGAATTTACTATTGTTCTTTAAGAAGATATAAATGGAAAGAGGCTAATGATGGTTTTGTTTCCTTTTGATTTGATTTGCCTTCATCTTGGCCCAAGAGCCTCATAGAAGACTCTTCAGAAAGAACTTTTGCAATCACCACAGAAGGAGGCCAGAAAAAGCCACTGAGTTGTCAAGATTAATATTATTAGAGAGGCAGTTTGGTCTAGGCTAGAATCCAGAAGACGGTGAATTCAAGTCCTACCTTATGTCTGAAAGCTGGCTAAGTAACCTTGGGCCTCTTACACTCCCCCTCATAGTAACCCACCTCACAGGGTTGTTGTGTTCGGGAAAATAGGAGGAGGAAGTTGTGTTGGATAAGTTTCTGCCCTGAGTTATATATAAAAATATTAAAGTCGGGTTATAAATTATATATATATATATATATTCCAATGTAGAATATATAATGTGAAAGCTGTAAGGATTGGTACTTACAGGTATGCATTCTGGCAGTTGGTAAAATCTCACATTTTATAAGCCTTTTGGTAAAAACAAACAATATTTAAAAAAGCATTATTATCTCTAAATAAGCATCAACAATTTAATCTCTACATTGTGATTGTTTTGCAAATGGTTTTTAAGGTGATTTGAGAGGGTGAATGCTATTTACTGGAGTAATAAAATTTATGGATTCTTTTATTTCTCTCATTGCAGTGTTGCCTAGCTTTCAGAAATGGGCAGACAAATTACATACAGTAATCAGAAATATATTCCATTATGCAAAACAGAAAATCTACATTAGATGAAGGAATTTCACCCTAAATTTCCTACTAAGACAATCCATTAGCTAAATTGCTGTAGCGATATTTTACTGAACCTTTGAGATCAAATAAAGTTGCCTATTCTCCACAATAGTTATTATCTGTTGAAAATATGAAATAGTCATAGTATCTTTCTATTATATATAATATAGTCCTTATTTACGGCATAGCATTATTTGGTAACAATTTTCTTCTCCTGAGAAACTCAGGAGGTTTTTCAGTAGTGCCTTTACCTTTAAATGAAAATAGGCATTTATTTATTTATTTATTTGTTTATTCATTCATTCATTCATTCATTCATTCATTCATTCCCAGGATCTATTCTGCAGATCTCACAAAGTAGTTAGGAATCAGCAATTTGTACATGCAAGGCAATTTGAAATAACAGTTCAGAATTATGATAAAATGATATGACAGTAACTGTCTGTCAGGAGGAAGGGGCCTGTAAACTTAAATTAGCAGTGGGCAATTGGCAAATAGAAAATTTCTGGATTGCTTGAGGGAGAGAGAAGATCTTTGTTTACTTTTCATAGCCTATTTCTTTTTCTTGCATATGCATACAGTTTCCAAATTGTGGAAATAATAATTCAACCCTCCCTTGAAGTGGGGAAACCTCACCCTGGGTATTTCTGTCTAATTCAATCATCATTCTTTGAGAAGGTTTCAAATAAATCGAAGTTCAGTGGAATAAAGCATGATCAGGGAACAAGAAACTCTCCTGTGAGGAATTTTTCATAGCTTTAGTGAAATTGCCATGTCGCTTTTCTTTGTGTTGCTCTGAAAGTCTTGTTCAGCACATTTGGAGAAGCTTCTTCCAACTTTTCCAGTAAGTTATTCAAAGAGCCAAAGAATAATATGTTGATGAAGATTCTCAATCACCAAGGTGGAAATAAGTTCAGTTGCCATGACTCAATTTTCAGACAACTCTACTACAATGACTGTGAATCTTCACCAACATACTTTGGGGAAGAAACCCTGAGTTTGATCTGGGAGGGGTTGATATAGCCCAATGACTCTCTGCCTAGCCAACTTCCTCAGACTGAGGAAACTGCTTGGATGAGCAGCAAAATGTCTCAAATTAACAAAAATAAGTCCAGTTGCCATAACTCAATTTTAAGACAACAGAGACGAAGCTCAGGAAAAGTCCAAGCATCTTGTCAAAAAGAATGGTGTTGACCTCTTGATTGATGGGGAGAATTGTATTTTCTTTGTGGCAAGAAGCACCTCAAAAAGACAAACCATGGCTGGTTCACACAAATCTATAAGAAAGCTATGACTTGTAATGTATGGCCCCAGAATGTATGATAACTGTTTTTAAATTGTAGGAGTTTCAACTATTGAAAATCAAGGGGGAAAATATCTTTAACAATAGTAGCAATGTGGCAGGGGAACCTGTTAAAGAGACAATGACTCTAAGTCACTAAATATGTTCAAGCATACCTTAGAAGGCACCTGTCAGATTTCTTTTGATCTGGATTTGTGCAGTGGACCAAGGTTAGATTTAATAACCTAAACTAAGGGCTGTCCAACCTTGACAACTTTAAAACTTGTGGACTTCAATTCCCAGAATTCCCCAGCCAGCATAAGGAATTCTGGGAGTTGAAGTCCACAAGTCTCAAAGTCTCCAAGGTTGGACAGCCCTACTCTAAACATTCCCTTCTAGTTGTTGTATTCTATGGTGGAAATAATATTTAGGTGGCTTTGGAGCTAGATACACTAACAGGGTCAACATCATTTTTTTTTCTTTCATTGAGTATTTCAAGACAGTTAGAGAAATAACAGAACTGGATAAATTATTTGCTTATACCATCACTGCCAAGGATATTAGATAAATGCCTATGATTAAGTTGGTGTCAGGCCTTCAGTAACGGAGTTGAAAGCAATTTTTGCCAAACACAAATCTCACAGAGTTCTCTTTTGCAAGGTTTATTAAAATTATAGCGATAATGATGCATGAATTCTATCAAATATTTCATTATTATGTAATACCAATATCACTATGTATACATTAGGTTGATATAGAAAGTCAAGGAAATAACTCTATATAACACAAGAACTATTATTTAGGCAAAGACAATATATGTATTATTATTACTATTATTGTTGTTATTATCATTATTTAGAATTTTTTTATTTCCACCTACTCGCACAATATAAGAGAAATAAAAATAAAAATAATAAAAGAAAATAATAACCCCCACCCTCCACCCCAGCAACAACATACATTCATTCCAGCCATTTAATGGGCTTCATCCTTCTCTGGGTTCCCCCCGAGCCCACTGGCAGAACTACATCTTCCAAAAGAGAGTGGAGCCAGTTTGATCTCTGGAGGGATGATGTTCCAGAGAGAGGGAGCCACCACAGAAAAGACCCTTCTTCTGGGTCCCACCAGATGTATCTCCATAATGGAGTCTTCCCATAAATTGGGTCACCTACATGACCAACCTGATTTTATGACCTTTTTTGCAGTGGTTGTTAATCAAATCACTGTGGACTTTAAGCAAATTTGCAATTGTTAAGTGAGCCCATTGTTCGCTATATGGCATTTTTTTCCAAAAGCCAGAAGTAAACACCAGTTTTCAGAGAAAACATTATAAATCATGGTCATGTGACCATAGGATGTTGCTAATGGCTGCAAATGTAGGCTAGTTGCCAAGCATCCAAAAGGTGGTCAGGTAACCACAGGGGGCAGCTATCAGAACTTCAGAACTTGGTGGTCATAAGTTCCTCTTACCATTAATCAGCTAGTCATAAGTTGAGGACAAGCTGTATTCAGAAGCAGCTCTAGCAGATGCCTCCCTGATTCACTGTTGTATACAAGATGGCAGACCAATCAGATTTGCAAGACTTCATTATTTTAGCCTATGTCAGTAAAACTCTGGTCTTCCCATGGAATTGGTTTTCCCCACAGTCTGTGCTGCAGTTGCTAAAAAAGCCAATACAGTCCTAGGCTGCATCAACAGAGGAATAGAATCAAGATTACGTGAAGAGTTAATACCACTTTATAATGCCTTAGTAAGACTACACTTGGAATACTGCATCCAGTTTTATAAAAACAGTTATATAAATAAGTTGTTGCGACTCTAGAAAGAGTACAGAGAAGAGCAACAAAGATGATAAGGGAACTGGAGACTAAAATGTATGAAGATTGGTTGCAGAAATTGGATATATTTAGTTTAATGAAAAGAAGGACTTGGAGTGACATGATAGCAGTGTTCCAATATCTAAGGGGCTGCCACAAAGAAGAGGGCATCAATCTATTATTCAAAGCACCTGAAAGGAGGACAAGTAGCAATGGATGGAAATTAATCAAGAAGAGAAGCAAACTAGAATTAAGGAGAAATTTCCTGACAGTGAGAACAATTAATCAGTGGAATGGATTGCCTCCAGAAGTTGTGGTTGCCCCAAGAGGGGAGGCTTTTAAGAAGAGTTTGGGCATCCATTTGAGCAGAAGGGTAGAGAAAATCCTGCCAGAGCAGGGGATTGGACTAGAAGACCTCTTAGTCTGTTATTATTCTGTTATTCTGTTATTCTGTTATTCTCTCTTAGTCTGTTATTATTCTGTTTTCTGGTCTGGTCTACCTAAGAGAACTGTCTTTTTCTTAAGCCTTACAGGGAATGGGTCTGTTTTCTGATATAGAGAAAGTCAGTGGTTATAAGTTGTGAATGCAATGGTTGCTTAAATCTTTCATCATTCTGCAAATTGACTTTTTATAGAAGGCTTTTTCAGAAGGAACTTTGAATAAAATGAGACAGAGGGAGCAGAAGCTGCAGTTATAAGCCAAATTGGCCAACTAAAAATAAATAATGTCCCGGTCTAGACATCTATGTTAAAGATCTGAAATATGAAAATGTTAATCTTTTCACAGAAATATGCTTGTTCTCTTTAACACCATCACACTGTGTGACACAGAACTCTGTGGTGGCCCTATGACATAATCCAGGATGGCTCATTATAATCCTACTACATATTCTACCTTGTTGTCACTTTGTAAACATTGCCTTAATAAGGAAATATATAATGTCCATTTTAAATACTCAGTGAATTATGTGGTTTGATAGTTATCTTGTGTACAAAACAAGTTGTTTCAATCCCACTTACAGTGTTAAAGGGTATTAAAAGAGTACTTTATTCCACATAAAAACTTTGTATGGTACACAAGTTATTATAAATTGGATACATGTACCAATGGTGCAGAAAAGCCAAACATTTTTGTTATTAACTGACTGCAGATATGCTCACAGAAATGCCCTTGAGTACATTTGAATCCTGACTTCATTATCTACTTAATTTAATTATTGTTAACAAGCTTGTTTTATTTCCTAAAATATGCTACTTTATCGCAGGATTTCAATATGTATGTTTTGGGAAAGAAGTTTTTCCTATAATAGAATAGGCAGAAAAGGAAGGTGCTAACATGAAGACACGTGTAGAAAATTTGTGGAAATATTATGTGTAGAAGGTATATTTTACAAACATGCATAAGTCATTGAAACAAAAGATATTGTGAGATATCTTTTAAAGACTTTTTTTTTTGCATTGCATCGGTTGAAATGGGACAATTCACCACAGACAACTCGCCACTGTCAACTCGACATGGCCACGGGACAACTTGCTGCAGGACAATTCAACAATTCAATTTAATTATTTAAAATAATTTTAAAAAACTTTTTAATTTTTCACATTTTATTGCGTCCCTCCTTTGGCATCCTTTCTTTAATGATTCTGTTAGACTATTTTTTTGATATTAGCTTAACTCTTGTCTCGTGGCAAATTGTTATCCAGACAATTGGCAAGTTGTCTAGTTGGCTGTGATGAGTTGGCCATGGTGAGTTGTCATAAATCTGTATTGGGTCTCCATCTAGAAATACTGTATTAAACTATGTGCAAACGAAAAAAATCCATTTTGAACTCTACTACTGATCTTATGATTGTTTAATGAAACCAACCTGATATGACTCAACCAAATGAATCAGAAAAGAATCTTTATTTATTTATTAAATTTATTTGCCACTCATCTTGCCACCTTTCTATTGGAATATAGTATCATTTCTCTAGGACTCTAGCATGCAGAGCTGTTGATTGCTTTCTGTCAGTATGAAGATGCAATTTACTTTTTTATCCACTTCTCTAATTGTGGCATTTCTGTTTCCCCTCCCTTCTTTTAACAGATGTTTTGTTTTATGCTTCTCAGCCTTGAAGCTGGGCAGTGATTGTTTGTAGGCATAGCTGGCATCTCTACTCTGAGAAATTGTGGCTGCTAATGACTTCCACATGCGTGAAATCCACAGCCCTCTGCACAATGTTTTTATAATCAAGCTAGCTGGGCTATTCAAATCTACTATTTTACAGAGGATTAAAAGATTCCCACCAGCTTTACAGAAATAAAAACAAAAAATAAAAATAACTAACAAATTTACACAAGAGGAGGAGTAATATATAAATATGATCACAATTTGAACATGTTTCCTGATTTTTGCTTTGTTTTTATTAATATTATTATTAAGGATTATAAAGAAAAGAATAATTCCTTTCCGTCTGTGGACTGTGAGGGAAGACTGTGTAACGGCTGTTAGTTCTACTCCATCAAACACAGACTGGTCCTTCAAGACAATAAAGGACCACAAATATTTAGCTAAAGAAGCAGTTGTTCCATGAAATGTCTGGCTTTGACCCTCTCCTTGTGACTTTGATACATGCTGTTGGGGGAAATGCATTAAAATAACATAGTTCAATATATAGAATTCCGACCCAAAAAAATGGGTGGGAATGTAATTCTTATACATAAAAATGTGTTTATCCTTCCCATTACTTGTCGCTATGGGACACTTTCTTCTAGCCTCACTAATGCTTGAGTAGAGATGGTTCTGCGATAGGTGAATCTGAAATTGTCCCTGTTCCTCTGTTGATGATAGTGGATTGAAAAGGTATATAGGACTGTCTTTGAATATGTCCTTTGCATGTACCAGTCATATTCCACATAGGATTCTACTACAGTAGAATCTAGGATTGCTATGCACTTTTTTTTATATCCTCATGGCTTTTGTAAAATAATTATATGACTTTCTGTTATTTTTAGCGGGTATACACTAAAATTATGGGCACATGGTGCCCCTTGAGCTTGGTGCTTTTCTTGCAGACGTTTCATTACCAAACTAGGTAACATCATCAGTGCTAGCAGAGAGCAACAGTAGTAGCTGAGATAAGCAAGGATCCCACTATTCAATCCTGAGCTACAAACTTTCTCTTTTATTGATAGTAACATTGCAACGGAAACCTTAAAACAGGGGTACACTATCTACAAAGGCTAAATAAGATTGCAAAAACCCCAAAATCAGGAAGAGAGGAACCTCTCCAGCTATTGGGGTCTTGATAACCATTACAGGTTGTCCTCGACCATCAGCCGAGCTTCTCTTGCCGAACTCTCTTGTCATCTGCCCAATTAGCTGTTCGCTCGTACAGCGGGACTTTTGCCAAAATATCAGCTGGGAAATACAAGCATATAATTTTGCTTTACATTTTGTCACGAAACGGCTAGAATAGATAACCGTATGCCTATAAATAGCTGGATGCTTCACAGTGAGTATTTCTGGAAAGAAGAGCACAGAACTGCCAAGACATATCCTAATTTACAGTTGCAAATTAGGCTACTGGGGCTCTAAATGTTTGCGGTACATTCAAAGACATTAAATAAGAAAAAGAGACGGATGGATGTTTTCCAAGAAACAAAAGACTATATAGCTTTGAATACACTATTGGTGAAGCAGGGCCATTTAATGGAGTTTTAAGCTTTAATGGAGACCAGAGAAGAGTGCCAAATAGCAGGTGTCTTTCCTATTCTCCACACCTTCTCCCTCTGCTGTGCCCACCACATCGGTCCACTGTTAGCTCGCACCACCAATCAGTCACACCTGTTTTATTCTTGCCTGACCCAGCAACTGTGACAGTTCCTGTTTCTTTCTTTGCACACTCTGCATGCACAAAAGAGAGAACGCGGTGAGTTCTGGATGAGTGATGGCAGCTGCAGCTACAAAAAGTAAGAAAGGCAAAATGAAAGCTCACCTCTCTGTTAGCCACTGATGAAGGATGCAGATGACATCATGCAATGGCTGCCCTGGTGGACTGTGTCTCCTCCCAGCTACATTACAGCCTGTGGTCTTGTGGATGCCAAAAGCTTGACCAGTATTCAGCCACTGTTAGCCATGTCCTTACTACTGTCCTGCCCAGATTACGCCTTGCCTGCCTGCCTGCCTGTTAGTAGCAAGAGATGCTGAGAAACATGTCCTGAGAAATATGTAGTGCCAGTCTCTTGCCCTTATTTTCCAGGGCAGGGGAGGTGTGCTGCTAATCCCATTGACTCCATGGTATGCCTGAAGGAGGAAAGTTTCTCTTAAATAACAGTGCAGGCTGGTGTAGAGGTAATCCAGTTGACCCTGAGTTTCCGACAGATTCCTGAGTAGAATGAACATTACTGAAAGATCAGTAGATCAAGAACATGGAGAGGGGGAGCAAGTAGGAGCTAGATTACAGGGGTGTCAAACTCGCAGCCCGCGGGCTGGATGAATCACACATTGACCACGCCCAACACCAGTTTAGCGACAGGGAAAAAAGTTGTGATACATCATGTGACGACGACATGACGTTGCAAATTTGACACCCGTGAACTAGAATAATGTTACCGAAAATCACAAATGTGTTGATGTCTCGTAGTTAATATTTCCCTGTTTAAGGTAGATGTTGCTACATATAAATATCTCTCTTATTGCCAAGTCACAAACCCACTAGGAAATCTTATCAATCAAGATAAACAGGGTGATTTCTAACATAATCTTTTTTTTTTACGTTGTGGTGAGATGGGCAGTCTTTGTTAGAGGATGCAGTCATCCTATCATCTGTAAAAAGCTTTGCAGGAACCTATGATATCACCTAAGAGAGGAGGGACAAAAGGATTTGTTTTGTTTTTAGAACCTGGGTGGGTTACAAGTAAAAACAGTATCATTCCATGGAAGAGAATCCATGTTCCTGCTTATTTTGGCAATTTTCCACCAAAAATCACATCACACAAGCTATGAGTTTCTCACCTCTATACTATAAGGTTTAATGGCTGTTGGAGGAAACACCAAAATATAGAAGCCAGCAATCTTCTAAAACTTTGGTGCTGATCTAAGTTTTCAGGGATGGAGGGAGAGAGAGAGGGAGGAAGGAAGGAAGGA
>JANHFL010003014.1:15213-36771 GCA_032468155.1 Oxyrhabdium leporinum
GAACGTGGAAAGCAGGTCAATGAAGGGATGTGGCTGCCCTGGGGGGGGGTGGTGAGGGCTTGGCATGGGTGAGGGAAAAGTTAGGGCACCCTAGAAAAGAGGACAAAGCAAGGCAGGAGGTGCAGAGCTGCCCCATGTGCTCTGCACCAGCTTACCTAAAGACCCTTCAGCCAGGCCACCCATGCCAAACCCTCAACCCCACCCCATCCCCCACCCACTCCATGGTGACAGTGGACAACCACCAAGTCAGCTGCTGTTTGGCTGGATGCCTTAACATGGGAAGGACCTTCAAAGTGCATCCCAGGCAAAAGCGAGCGGCACTACGGGCTGCCCCGCAAGGCGGAAAGTGTAGGCCTCACGGAGTCTGGCCCAGGCGCTTGCACTTTCAAAGCGCAGCATCTCTACCCCAAGAAAATCACGGCTTCCCCGTAGCAGCCACAGAAGTGCCCAATGAAGAGGCCTGGAAAGACAGGTCGGTGCTGCAAATCAGCGAGACTGCTACCGCGTGGAGCTCAATCTGTCCACACTGACCAAGGTGCAGCTTCCGCGCTCTCTCATAGCCGACTTCCCCATGTGTACCAAGCTCCAAGTTGAGTTCGGCTCTGCCCAGGACTTCTTGGTGTAGAGATGCCACGCTTCGAAAGTGCAAGCGCCCTGACTTGGTGGTTGTCCACCGTCACCATGGAGCGGGTGGTGGTGCATTGTGTCCCAGCGGAGCCTAAGCTCAGCATTTCCATTGTGCTGCAAGATGGTAAGACCCGGTATGTACACCGAAACCACATGGGGAGGGAGGCAGCAAAATCGTCCTCACCATTTTCCTCCTGTTCATCAAAAAGCCTTCCACTCACCTCCCCAAAAGAAGGAAAAAGCAAAGCGGCCACAGAGCTGCCGGCTTTGGGGAAGCTGCTCAACAAGCAGAAGTGCTGCACCCAAAAAGAGAAGGGCAAAAGCGGTATTTGTGGGCTTCAGCTGCAGCTGGACAGTTGCCCCCCCCGGCCCGCAACGCCACTCGTCCATCCCCCGGGGCGTATTTTTGGGGTAGGGGTAATATTAGGCCCACCCCCAAAAAAGTAGGATTGGGGTGGGTCGTGTTTTCTGAGAAACACGGTAATTCATGGAGATTAGCAAAATCTGATATCTTTCACCAATGGAAAATTAATAGAAATGGCAAGAGGGAAGAAGATCCAGATATTTGCTCTTGATTTATATGCTTAACACTATGCGGATTCTTTACCATCTTCTTTCTAGTTTTCAAGATAGAAGTGATATATGTTTGGCAAAGAAATAAAAAAGCAAAATCCTGATGTAACTATTTATAGGCCACTCAATTAAGAACTTTGCATGCATTACTGAATTTACCACCAAAGAAAAAGCATTATTTCAGAACCTGGCAGATAAACAATGACATTTTCCATAAAAATGAGAAATATTAAGGTATTATTTTATCAGGCATCTTTGTTATGTTAAAATAATCAAACACAGCAGCCAAAACAAAACAAAATCCAAAAAGGTGGGCCTTTTAAAAATTCTGAATCTTTTTCCTGGGTTTTGGCATCAAATGATGCCTCTAATCTAATCTTTTAGGTATTTGAGTCATGACCATGAAGCGTAGCTTAAAACATAAATCCCAACAGTGGGATGCAAAGGCAAATTAAATCAGGACACTGAACAAGCATAAACTATTTTCATGGAGAAAGTGAGTTGAAAAGAAGGTAGATCTGTAGCAGCCTAAAGAGTCTGGGTTTTAAAAACTACACAGTAAGTCTGAATCATAGAATCCACAGATTTGGAAGAGTTCACTGCAAAATTCCATTCAGGTAGGCCTTCATTTACAACCACGATGGAGCCCAAAATTTCCACTGCTAAGCAAGACAGTTAAGTGTCCGTTTTATGACCTTTGTGCCACAGTTGTTAAGCAAATCACTGCAGTTGTTAATTGAATCATGTGGTCATTAAGTGAATCTGGCTTCCCCCATTGACTTTTTTTCTGGCAAGCCAGCTGAGGAGATTTCAAATGGTGATCACACGACCTCAGAACTCTGCAACCAGTTGCCAAGCACCTGAATTTTGATCAAGTGACCATAGGGATGCTGAAACAATTATAAGTGTGAAAACTGGTCATAAGTCACTTTTTTCAGTGCCATTGTAACTTTGTATGATCACTAAATGAATGATTGTAAGTGAAGGACTATCTTGGTAAAATGTCTCTTACAGATGATCATCCAACCTGGTTTAAAAACATCCCTTGGTAATTAGTTCCACTGTTGAACTACTCTTAACTTTATGTACGTGCCACTTAATTTTTTTAAAATATTCAACCAGACCCTGCCTTCATGTAACTTAAAATTATCACTTGTATATTATAGATAATAATGCATTAAACTTTCAACTCTGGGAAGCTCACAACAATCAAATGATAGAAAACTGATCATAGTTTTGCTTCCATGTGACTTAAGGACGTATTGTGTAAAATACTTGAAAATTTACTATCATGTAGAATCTCAATTTTCTCTTCCCAAGGCATAATCAGTTCCATCCCTTCCTCCTTGTAGGACACATTCACATACCCTTCTTCGGACCTATTCCTTTTTGCCTAAGACTGGGGGTGTGAGTCCTTCTCCCATCCTTCTGATTTAAACAGATAGAGTCAATTTTTCAATATTTTAATTGCCGCAGTTGGCTATGAAGTGACTCTGATAAGAACAAAACAGATATAATATTGCACAAGCATAGCAGAATTCCCCTCCCCAAAAGAGAAAAAGAGACTGCATTTGCTCTAAACTAGAAAATAGATAAAACATTTAGAGAATGTCGGTGGAAAACCACTTGGATAGCATCACTAGGAAAACAAAGTCATCAGGAGTCAAGTTTGTCTCAAGTGAGAATCTACCTTTTAGTGTAGGTTTGAGATAATGAGCAAAAACCTGTTTCTTTTTCTTTTCAGCCTTTATATTCTCTTTCAGTTTATGAACTTTATCTCCAGACTGCTTAGTTTTATCAGCTGTTTGCAAAGTGTTTGATGTTTAATTTTATTGTACTATTGCATTTTTAATCCTTACCACTGCTGAATGCAGAAAAGCAGTGTATCAATATAAATAAATTACCCACTTCAAATCAATAAGCAACCAATGTAGATTCCTGATGACAGATTATATTGCTACCCAAGAAAACCAAGAAAAACCAATGCACCTTCAAATAAACCAATCTAGAGCTTTCACTTGAGATGCAAATGACAAGGCTCAAATTATCCTACTTTGGATACATTATATACCATGAACTAGCTCTCTGGAGAAGATTAATGCAGGGGTGTCAAACTCAAGGCCCATGGCCCTGATCTGGGGTGCTTAGATCTGGCCCAAGGGTAGTGCTTGGATCTGGTCCAAGGGGCCACCCTGGAAATGGCAAAGGACTGGCCTGCGATATCTCTGCCAGCGAAAATGGAGCTGAGGAGGGCTGTGCGCAGCCTCCTGCGGCCCTCTGCTAGTGAAAACAGAGCTCGGGGGGCCACGGCCACCACGGCCACATTCATCTGGCCTCTCAAGGTCAAACATAACACTGATGCGGCCCTCAATGAAATTGAGTTTGACATCCCTGCTCTAATGCTAGATAAGTTGAAAAAAAGAGAAGGAGAGAGCAATCAGTAGCAAGGTGGATGGACTCTGTTAGAGTACCTATGAGAACATAGTTGGAAGAGTTGAAGGATTAGGTTAGGGACAGATATCATGGAGAATATCTGTGTGGTTGCTAAGAGTCAACAACAACTTCATGACACATAATCCTAAATCATCATCACTAAGAAATATGTTCAAACACTAAAATCAGATTGTAGAAAGATGGCTTGATTTTTCAAAGATGGTAAGTCTATAGTGCCAAGCTGATTTAATTTATCTATTTATGGTGCTAACAAGGAAAAACTCTAATGATATATTGATAGCAATTGCCATTTCACACAAAAAAGAAGAAAATGGGAGAAGTTCTTCAGTGATTGTCTTTGAACTGGAAGAGTTCCCTTGCATTTACAGAACAGAAATTGACAACACTGAGAGAGAGATTCAGTCTTCCTGAAATAACATGTGAAAAAGTTCAAGCTGGAAGAACATCTTCTGTACTAGAACTCCAAGCATATTTTTACTTTTAATGAGACAGAAGTTTCATTTTGTCTTCCTATCTCTGCAGATACTCAGCCAATACATACAGAAATGTCTTTCTTTTCTACTCTCCTCTAACCATACCTCTATTTGTAATCCCCTGATTTATTTTTGTTTTTCCTTCTTACTGTTTCTTTTGAAAGGAGGAAAAAAGTATATATGTGAGAATGAGGAGTGATAAAAACAGACATATGCATACATATGTACAGTGCATTATCCACAGATTTCTTAGGAAAAACAAAGTAACTAGGATTGATTTCAGCTGGAACTGGTCACTTTAGTATGACAGAGAAGCTGGATGTGTTTTTCTTTCTGTAAATGCAATAATAACTTGCCTTGAAATTAACCCCTCTGATCTAGCATTCAGAGTTATTTGGATTCCTAGATGTAAATGCCAGTTGTGGTGATGTTTATGAAGGAAAGTTATGTTGTGCAGGTATTTAGTTACTGCTTCTATGTTTCAGAAGATAGCACTGCCAAAGGAATGCAGACCTCTGCCTTAGACAATAAATCCTGCCTTAAATTTCATCTGAGCGAACATTAATCCAAAATGAAGTTCAGCATTCACGTCAATCCTCACTTCCAGCCTTGGGAAGGCTATAATGTACACTTTCCTAAAGGCCAATATCATTGAATTTATCATGTTATATTGCTGAAAATACAGATATAATTGTACTGTAAAGAGTGGCTGCAAAGGAACTTTTGCTATTCCCATGAGAAAAAAATGGCATTTGTTTTGCTAGCCTGAAAGTAGGGAGTTTCAGGAGGAATAGCCCAAGTAATCAGTCCCTAAGAGAAGAAATATGCTTCTAGAATTTCCTACCTTTGAAAATACTTTTTACAAAATATCCAAGTGTGTTCTTTATATACCTTAGTCTGCATAATTATCTGATTTCTTGCTACACTATAATAGCTTTTGGGAAAACTGGAATTATTTACACACACTGGATTAAGTCACCATGGAGGCAAGAGGTAAGATTGAACCCTCCTTATTGGCACACCAATATGTAAGATTCAGTCCAAAGAAATCTGGAACAACTGAAATCCCCACTAGGACAAAGAAGCCTTAAATGCTTAAGATTGTGATTAAGTTCCAGCTCATCCCGCTTCTTTGGATTTCATCCAGTAGACACAAATAGGATGAAATATGTTGCATTATAAAAGCTCATGTTCTTGGTAGAACTGCCAAATTCTAAATTACATTACTACCCAATCCACAATTAGAGTATTTGAATGTTAGCTAAGTGTGTTTTCAGAGAAATAGGAATTGTTCTAAAATGCAAATGTAAAACTACACTAATCAGAATATGTATTAGATTAAAATGGTTGTTGTCTACCTGGAATTTATATCTGACAGAAACCATGCAAGTGAAACTCAAATTATAAAGAGAAACAAATCTTAAAATACCGAAATTGTACTGAATGGCTTAATAAAAAAATCAGCTAGTAGCAAGTCCTGGGCTGGTGGTTCTCAGAGCATTTTTTAAATTCCCTGGCCTCCAAATCAGCCTGCTTTGTTTGTCTGTGGCTCACTGGATTTGAGGAATCATACTCTCTAATGTATGTGGTTTTCTTACGCAAGGAAAAATGCTTAATTATTTCTTTACTTAGTCTGTATACAATTTTATTTTATTAAGGGACTCAGAATCTCATTTTTTGAAACTTTAGGCTCATATTTTTATTATGAACATAGTAACTAACTAAAATTTAAACTCCAGAATTATTTCAAGTTAATAGGCACCTATACTAGTCATTCCATAAGTTTCCAAACATTTTTAATTAATTACACTAGGTTGAGTATTGGAGGAACCAAAATGCTACATTTTTACTCATGCGGTATTCTTGTTTTTGTTTTATCATTTGTTTTTGTGCTGCATGCTGACCAGAGTCACATTGTTCGAATTGGACAGCCTTATAAATTTAGCTAATACATGTAATAAAGTTCTAGCACTCAGAGTGCAGTTTCTCTCTGTGCCATCTTCCTCCATTTCTTACAAAACAATAAAGTTGATAGGAACAGTTACAATTGCATTTTTCTCAAATACTTTAAAAACACTTTAAACAAAATGTTCCGGAATCACTGCCACTCAAAACAAAGATGACGAAAGATTACCAGAACCAGGGAACTAGAAGGTGGTAAGCTCAGAAGAATGCATGAGACTTCCAGAGGGCATCTTATCTAGGTCACTTCAACTTAGTCCCATGGATCTTCTGATCCACCTTCTTCAAGACTGAGACAGTTAGCAAGACTATCCCTAGCTTGGATTCTTGAGTATCAGTTTAGGAGCTATATTGAAAAAGGTTTAAAGTATTTTCATTGCACAAGGACATTTTCCAGACATAAACTGTTTTATACATTTTAACCTTGTTCTAGAACCTTGTCCATTTCTATTCCATCTGTAACCTTCCATATTCTACCTTTCTCCTCCACCCATCACCATTACACCAATGCTATCGCCTCACGAATGTGAGGTCATCCCGCATAGAAACAGGAGCATCCGGGATCCATGAAGTAGAACAAGAATTGCTTTCACAAAAAGGGGGTAATCTTTTTTATTATTATTATTATTATTATTATTCTTAGCAGTATTCACCTTGAAGGAATATGAGGGATGCATACATTTTTTTACAGACAATATATAAACATGTTGTACATAATTAACAATAACTTAGTTCACTAATCCAAAAATTAAGCCAATTTCTTTTTTTTTTAAAAAAAACCCAGAAAATACTGCCAAATCTTTATGCTGATATAAGTACAAAATAATTTAAATCCTGACTGTGGTACTTTTATGCTGCAGTGACTGACAATCTATTGCACTTTGTCAACCTTGGACTTGGTCCAGCAAGCATTTGTGATGTGCAGCCTCAATCTTCCTAAAAGGAGGGCATGAGTAGGCCTCACCTTAGACAGGGCAGCAGTGGTACTGGGTGGATTTGTTTCCTAGCATTATTATCTCCCTCATTCTCTCACCCAGCCACTCCCACCCATTTCTGACCCTTACAGAATTTGAACTGGTTACTACAAAAGGTGGATAACTGTACCATATACGTTAAAAATCCCCTTTCCGCACACACACACACACACACACATGCACCCAAATCAAGGAAAAGGAGTAAATAATTTCCATCTTGGCTAACAGAAATTAATATTTATCCCAGGTGGATTTTTTTTTCAGTTTTTGGTCTGGGGGGTTTCTTGTGGGGCATTTTTCTGGTGGTGGGGGCAGCCTGTCATTTCTATTTCTTCACAAAGTGCAACTACATTATGCCTACAGAAACCAAAACAGTGAAAAAAGGCATTTGCTCGGAATGCTTGGTCCTTTGTACCAAAAACTGAATTACAGACTTAGGAGGAAGCAAAAAACAATGTACACCTGGATTTTTGTTTTAAGCAGACTTTTGCAGTTAAAGATACAACTTGGGCTTGACTTGAAAAAAAAGTGGGGAAAAAATACATTTAAAAACTTGCCACACAGTTAGCTTTATGCGATTTACATTATCAATCCCCTTTGTTAATTGGGGTCATTTTTTTCATCAGAAATATAGCTACATATGTACATCATATGTTATATTGGACCTTGTGATCATGAAAGTCATCAGATCATAACAATCAATAGAATACATTTCACACTGGCAAGAGTTTTATTCTTCAGCTGTTTACGTACTGTATGGTTTCAGAATGGGAGACAACTTTGTTTCTGGACACTTGTGATTTTCTTTAAAAACAAATCTATCTATCTACATATATATATATATATGCTATAGGAAACCATAGACCCCATTTTCTCCATGAGCAGATCACTTTCTTTGATGTTGCTACATCTGAGCTATCAGAAGAGTTGAAAATATCGTTTTTTCCCTCCCGTCTTGCAGATCTTCATTTACTTATTTGCCTTTCACCTCTAGTCAAGCAGAGCATTTGTCACAACACCTGTGCCTACAGGTGGCAAATTCCATCTCTGCTTGGCCAAAGTGTCAGTAAGATAGTATGAGATGAACTCTATGTTTGTGTGTCTTGGGCAAATTTCTTAAGAAAACAGATTAAACTGAGCCACCATGAGGGTTCCTTTCAGGCTGTTCATCTTAAAAGGGTTTTCCTTCTCTTGCCATGAACTGAAATTATATTTTAAATCTAAGAATATAGTCCTCTAGAACAATGTTTCTCAACTTTGGCACCTTAAGATATATGGGCTTCAACTCCCAAAATTTCTCAGCCAGCAAGTTGACTGGGGAATTCTGGGAGTTGGTCTACAAACCTTAAAATTGTGTTTAAAGGTTAAGAAACATTGCAAAAGAAAGAAAGGCAAAAGAAAGGGTGATGGTAACTTAGCAGCATAGATGTTTTGTTTGTCAAAGGTTTCATAGGTTCAGTACTTGACTCCTCTTCTTAAACAGTCTGACAGAAGAAAAAGGGAAAGCAGCAGAAGACAGCTGCTGCAGAATAGAGCTGCTGCAATGGCCACCATGGGTTGGCGGGTCTGTGTAAGGCAGTTCACTACCTTGTCAATCTGTCTTTGCATAATACAAGTAATCATCATAAACCTGAATGGGAGAAATGCCTCAGAAGAGAAATTGTGGGTCCTAATGGAAGGTATTATTGAAGATTTTCAACCCAGCAGACTAAGCCATGAAAGGAGCTGAACAGTTGGGGGGCCCACATTATTGTTAAGGCCCATCTCCTGATTCATTTAGCTCCTCTGCATTAAATAGGGAGGAGGGTAATATCCTCTCAGCCTTTGGCAGTGAGACGTCTCGGGATGTCCCTGATCTCCAACGGAATGGTCATGAGTCATACCGATTGAGGAGACAGTAACTGAAGCCTAACTGGGGAGAGGACACCAAACTGGGGAAGTCTGGGCTAAGGCAATGAAATAAGTTATGAGAAGCTACCTGGTGCCTATGCTGACTTGCAATCGAGAGAGCAAAGAAGAGGCCCTTAGGACAGGCTAAATGGTTTGAGGTGGGAATGCCCCTTATCAGCCCACTAGCTGTCCACACAGACCTTCTTAAAGAAGTATGAAGAGAAAGACATCCAGATTCCTTTTATTTTACTCTCCAGCCACAGCAAGATTGTTCCCTATGGAAAACCTTTCAGCCATTTGTCCAGTGTATCTTCTCCCTTGTAGAATGCCGCGCTTTTACATCAAGATATTCACACTGAGAGACTGCAGAAATTATGTCTGAATAACCCATGCCTGAGGCTATTTGTAACCAATGATAAAGCCAACCGCTTCCCTCTCTCACACACATCCCCTTCCTGGTAGATTTTTTTTTTTTTTAAATCTAACAGCAATGAAGAGAAACAAAAATGTGGCCATTAAGCAACAAAAATAATAATAATTAGAAAAACTGTTTTCTACTAGGTTGCATGGCTCTTTAAACAAAATAACAATAAAAGATCCATAAATTCATGCAAGAGTTTTGAAGCTCTTTCTGGAGCACAAGAGCAAAATAAATAATTATTTTTTTATGTGACTGGTTCCTTAAAAAGTAGATTTTTTTAATAAAGTTGTCCATTTTTCCTCCCCACAAAACGCAATCCATGGTAGAAATCCAGCAAAGGTGGCTACTACTGAACTTCCTCTGCTTCAGGAGATGGTTAATCGCTTTACAATATTCACAGTAATGAACAAAGAGAAAGGAAAGCTGGGTCTAGTTTCTTTCACTACTTTGGCCACCCTTCCTTTCCACTGGGACAAGCAGGTATCGTATCAAACAGATGAGTTCCTCTTTCTCCTTTTACCTGAGGAAGCAAAGTGCATAACAGGCACCATTTAGCATTTCTGCAGAAGACCCATCATTGCAGTTTCCATTTAGCACTAGGAGTTGAATTCTACTGGAACAAAATCCCCTTTTACTTTATTTTCTTCCTTCCTTACAGTCTCTTTCCTGGGCAAAGTCTTTCCTTCCTGTCCTCTTAGGCCAAGCCCAGTTCTGGAAGTCTGTGAGAGTCATTAAACTCTATCCCATAGCTGTGACCATGCTGGATGGATGTGGATGCCCAAATGAGATGCTGGAAGATGGGTGAATGGGGGTAGGAGTTGGGAGGATATGTCCAGAGTGGCTGAAGGGTGGCAAGTGGCCCATTGGTGTCATGTGACTAGCCAGGGCAGCAGCACTGAAAGGTGAGGACTTCTCCTGCATGCATTTAGACAGTTCCTCAAAACATTCAGAGCCTTTCTTGCTCTTCTTGGATTTGTTGGACATTTTCCTATTTCTGGTCTGAATCCCTTCCTTCTTCATGGTCAGTGGCCTGTTCACCTGCAAGAAATGAGAAAATCAGGCTCCTGCAAGCAAAGTGATATTTTTTGTGCAAAAAGAAAAATATTTGAACAACCCCCTCAGCATTCTCTGAGCAGCAATCATTTTGTGCTCTCTTCCCCCTACTCCATCATTACACAGTTCTCACTTTGTTCTCCCAGCAACTTGTGTTTATAAATTAACTTTATTGGATTAAAAACACATCAAACTCAAGTATGATCTGGTTGCTTTCACTCTTCCTTTCCTTACTCTGGCTCCTTAACAAGAAATCAACTCTATATCCTTAGATAATTTGTGTGTGTATGGGGGTACATACACTTTCAAGTCAATCTTGACTCCTGGCAACTATATAGACAAGGTTCATGCAGGGTTTTATAGCAATATTTTTAGAATTGGTTTGCCACTTCTGCCTTCATGGGGCTGAAAGTGTGACTGACCCAAAACCTCGCGTGGCTTTGATGCCTAAAACTGGATTACAACTCATAGTCTCTCTGTTTTTAATCCAGTGTCTGTAACTGTTATACCAAACTGTCTTTCATATTTGAATATGTATCTTTACCTCTATCTATCTGTGTATACACAGAATATTCTGCACACATTTCCACATTGACTTCATACCTGAAGTTTTAAAACTCCCTCACCTTGCCCTATATACATATGCTCAAATACATCCAATATTTTCTCCTTGAACCTAATCTGGATTTTTAAGATTCATTTAATTGTTGTTTTGCTTTGAAGCACAAGCTTACATAAAAATCATTCATTATGCAAAAGGGTGTTAAATATCCTCTGCATTTCTTGAGTACAGCAGAGAAGAAACGAATATGCTTTAGCAATAACTGTGAGTTACAACTCTCTTTTGCCTGGATTATCTGGGCTTTAGAAGCCAAGCTAACACATTGTAATGTTGTTGAACCCAGCATCGCTATGCCAACAAAGAATGATTATGACCTCCCCAGGGTTGTTGTTTTTTTCAATATGTCCCTTTGCAATGAATGCAAAAGATACTGGACAGCAGGCACTTAAGGCATCAATCTCAGCTAAGCAAGCAAAAGAAGACACAAGGCAAGAAAATACTCACATTGTGCAATTTGTAATACAGTCCACAGGCATTACAAACTGGATCCCCATTGGCATTACGTCGCCATAAAGTGGTGGTAGTGGTTTGGCAGTTAGCACAACAGGTTCCTGCTCTCCTAGCAGCTGACTAATTAAAGATGAAAATAGATAGATGTTGGAGAAGATGTTATTTTGGTTTTGACTGTTGCATTTTAAATTAAGTTAAATATTAAATATTCAGCCGCCCTCTCTTAAAGTTCTCAGTCTTTTTTATTTTGCTTTGGCGCTTTGTCATTCAAACATACATGGACTATTTGATGGATAATGTGAATTCCACACCCAACTCAAAATCATAAATGCTTATCAACGTCCCCATTTTCTTGCCAGTGTTGGATAGCTTTATGTATTTACAGAATCCTCCACTCCCCTTCCAAGCAATTGTCCTCTCATCCCTTGCACATGGGCAGGGGAAGTCAACTAGCCATTGAATAGTATATTACAGCTATATATGAAGAACTCCAGGGTTATGTCAGAAATCAGAGAAAGTTGGTGTTCTTTAAGCGAGAACATGTCTAAAAATCAAGAGACAGAGTCTGTCAGCCATCTACATACTATTTATGTGTCAGGCCTGTAGAGGGTTATTCTTTTCATTGGCTTTCTCCACCTCTAATATCCTCCAGATATATTGGGTCTACAATTCCCAGAATTCTAATTCAACTTCTTAAAACTATTATATCACATGTGAAGAGTGGCAAGTTGGAAAAGAATGAATATGAAGTCCAAGTAGCTGAACATTACAGATAACTACTCACACGCTACTCTTCCCTTTTCTTATTCCACTTCATCATTTTAACTCATTTTCTCCCAGCCAGCTTCAGAACTGGAGTAGGTGAAAAACTGCTTAAAGCAGCAAAACACAAAGCTAAGCACGGGTGAATCTACAGTAGTTCCCTTAACTAGGAAATTTGGACATAAAAATGTCAAAACAGAATCTTGCTTTATTTTTCTTGAAGGGAGCCTTAATAAAACCTGCAGGATCACTGCGAAGAATATTCAAGCTAACTGGCAGATAAAGTCTCAGATACACTCAGAGTTGGACTGAGGACCCTAGGGCATGGTCTTTGAGTTTATCCAGCATGAATTTGAATCTCTGCCTCCTGAAGTAATGGACAGTAATGGAAGCAAAATCACTTGGGTTTGAGAGCCAGGTCCCCCCTGAGCTGTTAAATCTGCCTAGGAGGTGACCTGCAGTTAGATCCATGTGACAGTGACAGAGAGCATCATTCCTTTAGCCTCAAAGGAGGTGGTCATATATATCCCCATGAAAGGCTGTCACTGGACCTAAGAATCCTAACTGTGGGGTCTGGGAGTGGAGGCACAGCACTGTAGTGGTTTTCCTCTTTTTCTGTAGTCAGTGGTGATGGGGAGAGGTCAACTTATGGTTCCTCATTTGTGGAGTGCCTCAGGGCTTGGTATTCTTGGCCCTTCTGTTGAAGATCTACATGAATGCTTGGTGTGATCATGAGGTTCCTCTCTAGCCAGGAGTCCTTAAATTCATTACCGGATACAGAACCTTAATTATGTTAATATGTTGCATTGTCTCATTGCCTCTAACTCCCCTCTGCATTTATTTGTTTCCTATTCTTATGGCTAATTCAAATGTCAAGACATTACAAATATCAGACTTTTAATTAGAGAGTGTATTTTCACCATCACTCATAAAAACAAGGTAAATTAAACTCTATGTAAATGCCCCATTCTTGATTAATAAGGACCAAAATGCTTTAATCCCTTCAAAGACAAATTTAATTATTTAATTTTAATAACTTGCAATTTAAGGATTTGGAATATTTAGGCTACTTGTTCCGGTACTTAACATTCCTGCCTCAGCAACCCGATTGTAATAATAGGGATCCATAATGTTACACCAAAAAAGCGTTCGGTATATTTTCTTCCACATAACTACCATATTTGTAAAGATGATGCGGATACAGCTGTATTACGGCTTTCACTTTAATATGTGACTGATAACTGTCTCTTTGCATCTTAAAAGTAGTAAATAAAACTAGCCCCCATGAATTTGCTACACTTTAGCAAACACATGCCAGTCTAACAGCAGCATCTATTGATTAGCTCATTTGTTCTATAAATCTTTGTATTCAGGCTGAAGTTTTGAGCAGCTTAAATAAATGACCTGTACTAATAATACATTGCTGTGCTAATATATGGCAAGATTGCTATGGATTCCAATAGGAATTGCATTAATTTTTGCTTGGCCCTAAAGGGGAGCGGGGGACTGGTTTTGTACATGAAAGTAAGATTTACATTCAGACAAAATGCCTTTCCCCCTTAAATTGGTTCTTGGCGGAGTGACCCATAACCCTGAAAACAATAGAGTCATTTCAGAAGTTTTTAAGAGTAGAAGAAAATGCACCCTCTCTTTTACAAAAGAATCTGGTAAGAAAGGGTTCCTGTTTCAGGAAATATTTTTGTCCCCTCTTTGAGGCAGTATGTGGAAATATATATGCTTTTTCTCCACATAAAATATTTTGTCTGTGAGAGAGACCTTTTAAAATCAAATTAATTTCTGTGCTGATTTTGGAAGCAGCCATGAATAATACCACTAGCCACTATATATCCCTGATTTATTGAGAATGTAAATCAGACCAATATTTCTCATCATTTAGATCAGACTCCAAAGTATAAAGGCTGGTGGGTTCATTCTAAACTTGAGAAAATGGTGACGGCATTATCACAAAAGGGGGGAATTTTGGTGATTTGATTCAGAAAACTTCATTGATTTACTTCAATGGGGAAAACAGCCAGATATAAGGTACCAAATTACCAAAATGCAGCCAACCCTATCTAAAAGTTCCATTTCTCAGAATTCCTCCTCTGTTTACTATCTCCCTTTTTGTGAGCAGTTAGGGCTACTCCCAAACAGAGTGCCAATTATGCAACAACTCGTCTTTTTTATTTGAGACTAAAAACACATTCTTGAAAATAAAGATGGAGCCTGTCCTTCTGCAATTAGTGTTAAAGCATGAGAACTATGCAATTTTAAATCTTAATATTTTTTTAAAATCTCAGAATGAAGAACATGGAAGAGAGCCTAAGACATAGCAAGCTGAAGTGTCCATAAATAAACGTGGTGAAAGTGTTTTCTTTAATCTAAATTTGGAGTCCGATAAAACAGGCTTTGTTAATACTCTGTCCAATCTCCGCTACAAGACAATTAATACTATGTATAGTATAAAAATGGTGATCATATCTGAGAAGTATGGAAATTGTAGTCTAACACATCTGGAAGCGAAAGGCAATTAAGAGAGCCTGATTTTACTATGTATGCCACATATTAATACTTCCCTTCATTATAATATATGCTAAGAATTATCTACCTTGCACATTCAATTTTGCATGAATCTTGCACAACTTTCTGTTACAAATTCAAGAATAATAAGAGATGTACAAGGATATTTTTTTACTTCAACAGATACTATTACTGACGTCCCACTGATTTCAATGGGACTCATACTAACCCAGGTTGTGTACAACTTTATATAATAGAATCATACACTTCAACAGTAAGAAAAGAAAATCCATGACTGTAACTAGTACACAAATTAAAAGGATGTAGAATTATATAACTGACCCTTTAAAAATTCAGTATAGCTGAATGTGGCATATATGTCAAGTAGCAGAACTTAATACTTTTAAGGATAACTGAGAGAATAACAGGTACAATCCTTTGGACAATTCTACATAAACCTAACTGGAATTAATTGGCAAATAAACAACAACATGGGAGAAGAAAGAATATTATTTTAATTTTTTAAATGGGACCAGGAATACACTGGAGAAGCTGCAATTACATCATTTTGCTAACTAAGAGAATTTTCTGATGTTTGTAAAAAGCTGCCTTAAAACATGTTGCATCTGTTTTGTCCCTATAGTTTAGTCTATGCAAAATACCAGTGTGGTCCTGAGAAAAAGCTCTCCCATGCGTCTAACTAATTTTTTTTTTCGTTTACCAAGAATTGAACCTCCAGCTGGCTGCATCAAAAAAAAGGTGCTCCACTACTGATCTACAGCTATTGTCAATCTGCAAAACTGTCAGAGAACTCTTACTGAGCTGATCCACTGGAAATGCAACATGGTTTAAGAAAAGGAGATACCGAAACAAGTCAAGTGTACTTACTTTTCTTGTTGAAACCTGATAAACCTCATGCTGCCAGGAACGTCTGAGTCGAAAACTATGTTTCCCAACTCTGGCCACTTCGAAGCTGTGTGGACTTCAACATGGCTGACTGGGGAATTCTGGGAGTTGAAGTCCACACATTTTCAAGTGGCCAAGGTTGGGAACCCTGAACTAAGAGATGCCAAGCCAGTGCATCAATGGATGCAATGAGGCTCCTGCTAGAATAGGATAATTCTCTTTTATCAGGCTATAGGCTTAGAATGAGATATATGAATAGTCCCCATTCTATTCAATTTTTTCTTGTTTCAAGATGCGACAAAGATAAAATCGAGTTTTAAAATGCATCTTATTTTTCACCGGACAAGAGAATGACTCCTATATTGATTTGTTCCAAATTTTAACATTGCCTTTTCTCTGATCCAACAATTAACATGCGCACATACCTCTAGAAACTCACCTGCTAAAAGCCATACTTGTGAAAGAGAGAGAGAGAGAGAGAGAGGGATGTTTGCATATTTGGGATTCCTTATTTCTTATTCCAGTGTCCTACTAGACACTAGCCCTTAACTCTGCACCCTGTCCCGTTTAGTCTGGGATGGAGTTTGCCCTGTCAGAGACAATAACATTTCCCTGTTGTCTTAACATTTTTCTAGTTGTGTCAATCACTTCAGAAGAAAAGTAAGTCATTAAGACAATTGCTCGCTTGAAGTTCTGACCCTCAAAATCCTCTGCATCCTGTCTCAGCATTAGATCATTAGAACTGTTCCTTCAGCCTTATAATCATTCTGGAAAAATGCCCCCTGCCAAAGAGAAAGGGCATTTTTGGTCCGCCTAAATCACATTGTTCTGTCCGTGTGTGTGTGTGTGTGTGTGTGTGTGTGTTTTCTCCTTTTTTAAACAAATATTTGTACAGCAGAGCCTATTTGCAATTTCAAAACAGACTGCCTGAATAGCGTGGCCTGCCCATAGAAACTCTTTAAAGCTTTTAGAGCCAGGAAACAGATACACAAAGTTTCCTTATCTTCAGAATACAGATATCCGGATAGGAAACTACTACCAGGAGCTCAGAATTTTTTTTTCAAAAATTAAAAAATCAACAACCCTGAAATGAAAATACAAAGTATAGGTGACTCCATGGAAAAATAATCAGCTCTTGAAAAGGGCAATCAGAAGATCCCTTCTAAAGAAAGCTAATGTTAGTTTTACCATGGAATCTCTGACTACAAAACCATCCAAATAATAACTGAACAGACAGAAAGGGTTTTGACTCATCTATTATTTTATTTTTTTAATACTTTCTGTTTTGGGTCACTTTTTGTACTTTTCAGCTGGGAGGGCGGGCAGGCAAGAGTGATCCTTTCAGTTTGAGCGTCCATCTGACCTGTCCAAGAGGTCAAATGAATTAAAGCTGTCTTTTCTGCATAAAAGAGGCAGAATAATGCACAGGAAGAAGTAGGCTGGTTTAATTGGGCACATATTCTCAAACAGGTAGGAATGTGCTGCAAAGTTACAGACAGGCAGAATGTAAGAATGTGAGGCAATGTAAGTCTGTGCCACCAGCCAACTTCATAAGATTGTTGGGCGGGCAATAAATCACAGGACTTCTAAAGCGGTAGTCAAGAGTAGACTAAGAGTAGAGAAAGAGTATACAAGAGTAGACTAAGAGTAGAGAAAGAGTATACAAGAGTAGACTAAGAGTATACAAATGCTCATATGAAATAGCTACTGTTTTGCATCCTGGCATGTAAATGTCTACGGGTGGAACCCTAGCCGTTTGTTCCCTAGGCTACTCTGCGGCCTCTCAGTGACACAGCCTTCATGTGCAGACAGGACCTAGTTTCCATGCAAGTTCTGAATCCCACAGATGGGTCAGGTTGTACCCTCTTCCTTCATATGCAGGGATGGTCCCATGAAAACATTTTGCCCCGAACCTGATAGAGAAACAGGCACCTACCAGTCTCCGCTTAGGTTTAATGAGAGGTCGGTTTTGACCGTTCATTTTGTGGTACAGCCCGCAGGCGTTACACAGGTAATGCCCGGTACCGTCTCTTCTCCAGAGAGGGGTAGCAGTAGCTCCACAGTTGACACACTCTCTGCCTTCTAAATGGAAACACGAAGAAACCGGATTTCTTTCTTTAAAAACAAATTCACAAAAGCTTTTTGCATTGTCCATTTAGGTAGATTCCAGATATCAAAACAGCATGTTATTATTCAATTTATTTAAAAGGGAAGGAAAAAGACAGGTCAGTGACACAGCATTTACAGTACATACAATAAAGGTAGGGACATGCAGTTTTCCAGCGTTTACTTTCTCATGTAACAATAATGTTGTCTAACGTAGACAGTGGTATTTTTATTACAGCTGCCACATGAGAAAACAGACTCTGTTCCAAAATGGAGAGTTATAAGCTGTTCTTTCCTCTCTCTCATCTCTCCAACGTCTAAGAAGTAATATTGGAACTGAAACAAGAATACACAATCTTTGTTCATTAATGTTTTGGAGTTAGAGAAAAATTCTCTTCCTCTGACTTGCCCAATTCTTTTTTTTTCCCCTTGTAAAGGAGAATCTCTTTAGAATGAAGCAGAATTAACTTTTGTTTCTGGGCATTCCATATACCCGCGTATCCAAAATCTAATTTATTATGCATTCTCTTTGTTATGGGGCTTAAGATTGATCTGGCTCAAAATGCTTAAACACAGCTCTTGTTCAACAGGAGTCCTTTTTAAAAGGAGAGGGGGTGGGGGCGAGAATATTAACTAAAAGTTCATTTGTTTGAGGGCAAGGAAATTCTTTGAGCAGAGCAAAGAATATGTAAATGCAAATCATACAGTATTTAATGCAGAGGAAATACACTTTGGCAGTAACTTGAGCTGGCCATACTAAGTTCAGCTGTGTCTGTGTCTCCTTTAATCTATGGAATGGGTGGTTTTTAAACAGCCCTGGCTGGAGTGAAAAATGAGGGACCTCTGTGAAGCCAGGAGTTCCTAGCTTTTGTCCCTCCTTAAGCAGGAAGCTGCAGGAGTCGCCTTGTCGTGAGTCTTGCTTTTCCTACAAAAACATTAAATGGTCACGAACTCTCCCCAGTTTCATCTACAAGACAGGATCTCCATTACAAAATGTAGGGAAACTTCTACATCTCATAAACAGTGTAGAGCATGGCAAAGGAGGACAGAAGTCGTGGGAGGAAGGCTGAAACCAAATTTCCCAGAAATTTCTGTTGCAATGGAGAGCAGTTTATAAAAGTAGCCGATTTAAAAAAAAAACAACACCAAACAAATATATCTTATCACTGTGACATATAACACAAAATTCCAGAATTTCTTGAAAGAGGCTCATCCAGACAGAGAAGCAACAAAAAGTTCTATACTTTTCTTGCAATGTTCCTAAAGGTAGTCATGTCTCTAAATTACTAGCCATGTTGAAAAAAAGTGCAAATGTATCTTGTTTTGTTTTTCTTTGATGTCGCCATAAATTTCATCTTCACTGTATAAATCCATTACGACAATATTAAATTAATATAAAATATTCTAAGTTTTTCATGTGAGTATTATTTATTACACTGAATGTCTTTTTTAAAAAGAAATCTAAGTAAGAACATGTTTGGCTTGAAATCTGTAAAGGTAATGACAGGCAAATAAATTGCAGGTTTAACAAACGGATGAACTGCAGTTAACTAAGACATATGATGTTCCTCCAGTTTTATTGGATTCATTTAAACTATCATTTAAAAGGCACTTTGGAAGCCTACACTCCTATGTAAACTATGTTTGAACTTTGCTCTTTCTATGTATCTGGAGAAAGCAAAGTTCTGTAGAAGTTCTAAGAAAATGACCTTGTAAATTTCAGTTCTTAACAACTGAATCTTTATAAAGTCCTTTGTTTAATGAAGATGAACTTTATTGAAAGTTAACAGAAATTTACAATAAAGTTCATGTTTATTAAGCAGTTAACAAATTAACTAAAATTTTCAGTAATGGAAATCCCACCGAAAAGGCATATCAGGATTTTCCAATGAATTCAGTTGCCCCAAATTTTCATGGGGTTGCAGTAAGAGGTTTACCAATATAAACTTATTTGCATAATTCACATCTACAAACTTTGTGTGTATTTTTTTTTTCATGGATTATGGCAGCTTTTGGGCTCAGAAATGAGTGAATTCTATGGAGATCAGTGACTGGTACAAAAAGAGAGACCTGGCTTGCCAACTAATTAGCAAAAACTAAAATTATGAAAGATAACATACTGGAAATGCTCTTGTGCTCCACATTCTAAAAAAAAACTACTGATAACTTAATATTGTTATATGTTCTCACTAAAATGTAGGAATATGGAAATCCATTCAAATCTGATCAGGAAATTTTAAAACTGGCCATTAAAAAAAAAGCCTTTAAAGCTTATCCTTTAACATATTTAAACCACTCATCAAGGAGAGTTTTTGAAGAAATGACCCAGCTCGAGAAGCCCACTGATACTTGTAATCATGATTGTTACCTCCCTGGATTATTACAGTTACAGGATCAAAGTGGCGATTCATTCATTTGGAATTATTAAACCAGGACTGAGTAGAGAATAGTAGTTAAGCATTCATTTCAGTTCTGTTAAGATTGTGTTTGTATGCGCGAGAGTATTTAAAAAATTAACAACTTCATTAGTTAAATATATTTGGGGAGAGGGAGACTATTTTTCATTTGGAAAGAAACATGGTCCATATTATCATGTTTAAAATATTTAAATCAAAATTGTTGCTCTTATTAAATACTTGTACAGTTTTTTACCTACTGAAATATTTTCCAATTCTTATTTTTGTGAATTATCTAAACAGAATAAATCCCGAGTCCTGCAGTTCACACGGAAGAACAAACCCTTCTCAGGCCCATCCTTATTGTTAATACTGTTATTAACAATAGATGGCAGTTATTTATAACAGGGGGATTTAATAAACTTACATTTATGCCCCACTTATCCAAGAGACAGCAAAGACAAGCAGCAAAGGTTCAAGATGCAAAAAAAACGATTTCCAACGCTTCTCCGATACTGGCATTAATTAAATACTTCCCACCAGAAAAGTTTTTACCCCGACCCTCTCCACCCCTCGCGATTCAAAGGCAGGACGAGCTCAACGAGGCTTTTCAGAAAGGCTTGGGGGGGGGAGGCAGGGAGGGGGGGAAAGCGATCTTACCTGAGCAGGACCTGGCTTTGCTCCTCTGCTTTGGGGTGAAGCTAGAAGCGGGGCCCCCGAGAAAACTGCCCGGGTGGAAGAGGCTGCCGCCGTAGTCGTGGGCGGCGGGCACGTAGGAAGGGTAGGTGGGGATCGGGTGGTGCGTGGACGGCTGGGCGCCCATGGAAGCGGCCAGGCTGCTGCGCAGCGGGCTGGCGCTCTCCATCTTCATGCCGTCGGCCAGGGACACCTGGTACTTGAGGGGCTCCTTGTCATCTTGCCTGCCGCCGCCGGCCGAAGCGGAGGCCGGCGAGGCGGCGCTGCTGCCCGCATTGGGGTCCGGCGAGACTTCCTTGGGCGGCGTAGGCGGGAAGCCGAAGAGATGCGAGGCCGAGTGGGAGGCCGGCGTGAGCGAGGAGGCCGAGGCGGCGCTCGACGCGGAGCTGCTGCCTCCGGGGTAGACCGAGATGGCGCCGGGCGGCGCGCCGGCCGCCGAAGGGTGCAAGGGCCCCTTGGTGAAAGGGTTCACCGTCCACGGGTTGTGATGGTGAGCCGCCGAGAGCGCCGCTTTGCCGCTGTCCAGCCAAGGCAGGCCGGGGCTGTGGAGCAAGTGAGGCCGGCACATTTGGCCGCCGGTCAGGCGGGCTGGGAAAGGAGGAAAAGGCGCCAGTCAGCCAGGCCAAAGCCTGGGGTAAAAAAAGTTGTCTCCCACTCTCGCCTTTCCCCCCCC
>JANHFL010003014.1:78637-96041 GCA_032468155.1 Oxyrhabdium leporinum
CCAGTCAGAGCTGAAGAAGCTTCTTGGATGAGAAGTGAAACCTCTCCAAAGAAAAAACAGAAACTCCAGTTGCCTCTTGAAAAAAAGCACCTTTATGACAACCGTGACTTTTATGGTGCTTGCAGCTCCCTACAGTCAGGTTATCACTAATTGCAAAGTTCTCACCTGTCTTCTGAAAAGCAAAGTCAACGGGAAAAGTTGAAAGTCGCAGTCATGTGATAACCAAGGGATAAAAGATCATAAAATCAGGTGCCGTTAGGGGATGCCTCACTTAATGACTACACTGCTTAACAACAAATGTTCTGGTCTCTATTATGGTCCAAAGTCGAGGACTTTCTATACACTGATTTGGAAGATTTGGAAGGCTAATATACAATTGAAACCAGAGGCTTTTCTATGAGGGTCTATTGGACAAACAGCTAAAAAAAAGACATGAAACTTTGTTTTTATATATGACCATTGCAGTAAGATTATTAGATGAAAAGTGGAAAGACTCAATGCTATCCACAACAGAGGAATGGTTGGTGAACATGATAGAATTTGCAGAGATGGCTAAATTGACTTCCCTAATTAAAGACAATATCCACATCTATGGCTGACTGGAAACTTCTTATAGACTTTTTGCATGAACCAGAAAAAAGTGCATTTGCAAGTTGTGGTTTTGATGATAAGAAGAAAAAAAAGGATAATAGAAAAAATGAGGGTTTTTTTGGTAACCATAGAGTGAGAGATAACCTTGTAATTTATGTTTGCTGCAAAGGAAATCCGAAGCTTTTCTATTTCTTTCTGTTTTTTTTCTTATTTTGGGGGGACTTGTATTGGGGGAAAGAAGAAACTGGCCTAGTTGAAGACAAATTTAAGTTGCCTCTGAAAACAAGATGAAGGTGACATCATAATAAATGTCATTCCAAAAACAGTGGGGCAACTTCGCCCCATTGATAGCAGGATATTTCAATGAGCCCCGAGATGTCGGTCTCCTTCTCCTAAACAAAGACCTGGAAAATCAGGTTTCTTTTGACTGCTCCTCAGATATGGAAGGCAAGAAGTTAGTCCTGAGACAGAACCATGTTTATTTGGCTAGTGTTAATTTAATTGAGAAGCTTATATCCCATTTTCCCCCATCAAGTGGATTCCCAAAAGCCCTGGAATTGGCACAATAAGAAATGCAACCCTCAGTTAACTGTGTCTGAATTAGACAGCACATGCCACAAAGACCAGATTATTTCAGTGCCACGTTGAGCAATTTAGTGGTCTGGAAGCTGTAAGGTGTTCATGCAGCAGCAGGATTTAGAACACGGACACACACACACACTCACAAAAAGTCTGTTCTTTCCATATAAATCTGAGAGGATTGCATAGCAATGGTTGTTGGGAGGATACAGGTTATTTTTTCATTGCCAAATGGAGATGTGTTCCTGAAACTTCAGGAAATTAATAACGTGCTCATACTATCATCATGCTGCCTCTTCCAAATTGAATTTCTCTCCCCCTTGTTCACATAAGAGCTTCCATCTGAATTGGAAAAAACAATGGAAAACTCAAATGTGTGAGTGACCCTGGACAGGAGGGCTGGTCATCCTTTTTACTCTAGGAGAGCCAGAATAGCTGGATAGAACCTTTGGCTTCTGAGGTAGTCCAAAAATCAGGACAAGACACCACCCTCAAAACGCTGAGGACATAGAAGTGCTGACAACAGAAAGGCTGTTTAAAAGATCCAAATACATATTTTGGGAGCACCATTAATTCCTGAAGGTTAAAAATGAGGATGTGATACCACAGCACTGAATTGCAGTTGTTGCAGGGTATAATGTAACTATTTGGATTGCTAACAGGACAAGTGTGTCCAATACTAAACTAAAAACATAAAGCATCACAATTCCTCGGCAATAAAATCTGCTGTGATAGAGGCAATTATTCTAAAATCAACACGCATGGACAAACAGCAAACTTCTTTGAGGGGCTGAGATCATGTATTTTCTTGAAGAAGCCAGAGCCCATCCATTTGTGAGCACTATACCATTTCTGTTTCCAGAATAATCATGGGCAAACCAATTTTTCTAAATGCTCTTAAAGGAAGTACTTCTTCCTACTGGAAACTTCTCTTGAGAGGCAGTACAAAACTAAAGTGTGCTCCCATTTGAAAGTACTTGTTACAGGATCATTTTGGACAGCATCCATGTTATGAATGACACCATGTACCCAGTTTTGTCCTCACCCATACAGAGGGAATAAGCTTTTTTATTTGCCCTAAATGTACAGTTGGGATGGCTATTCTGTATGCAATATAGTAACTGCATCTTCCCAGGAAACCTCTTCTTTATCCTTCACATCTTCTTTATCACCTTCTTTATTTTTCTCATCTGCTCCAGTACCTTCTCTATTGGTATCATTATTACGATTATTATCCTTTGTTATTATGATTATTAATACTTTGTTGTTTTGCATGTACACTGAGAGCTTAAGCACTGGAGACAAATTATTTGTGTGCCTAATCACATTTGGCCAATAAAGTATTCCATTCCATTCCATTCCATTCCATTCCATTCTATTCTATTCTATTCTATTCTATTCTATTCTATTCTATTCTATTCTATTCTATTCTATTCATCTCTCTTTATAATGCAATATTTGTACTGTAAAATCATAGTCAAGCACATAAAAATGTACAGACTGAAAAAATAAATTCAAAAACATAACTTTATCCTAAAGCATGTTACCTGCTTCCCTTAAAAATTAGGAGAACCCTTTAGCTTATATAGCAGAGACTTGCAATAGACAGGGTTGTTACTCAGGAACACTCAAAGGTTATAATTGCTTCCAGATTATTACCTGCAGCTACCGGTAGAAGAGGATGGAAAAAAGAAATCATAGTCCTTACAAAGAATATCCACAGGGGGAGTAGAAAAGCAAAGATTGAAATACCACCTGTGCAGCCAGGGTCCCACTACTTCTTTTACCTGTGTCACACACACACACACACACACACACCATGGATGTAGAAAAATAATGGACTTCATACAGCCATAGCCACATCCATCACTTTGATTTTTATAAAAAATAGTTTATTCACTACATAATTAAAAAAACAGAATGACTACATAAAAGAAATAAACAACATATGAAGCACATAGCAAGTAAAGAAAAAATGTCAATAAATGAACAAAGTTTGCAATTAGAATAAAATTTAAAATTAATTAATTAAATAGCTAGTTAATTATACTCATTATGTCATCTTAAGAAATAACTAGAAATGTCTCTAAAACTCTAGATGCCATATTAATAGTGATGTGACCACTATTTATAATTGTTTAAAAATAAAAACACAAAAGAGAAAAATCAATATAAACCATATTAAGAAGCTACGTAGTTTTGAATTCCCTCCCATTCTTCCCACTGAATATTGTATCTACATATTTATGAACATTAAAATTATTTCTAGTTGCTTTTTAAAAAATAATAATTTCCCCTTGAAAATCATATTCTACACTAAGTGTTTGCTTTGTTGGGAGACATATGAAATAAAGGGGATCCATTCTTGCTTAAATTCAGTCCAACTTCGGTTCCGGATGTGTATTGTTAATTTTGCCATTGCAACATATTTCCCAAGGTTGTGTTCCCATTCTGCAGTGTAGACAAGTGTCTCTTTTCTAATGTGGAGTTTAATTTGTCTTCATGGCCAATTTATTTCTTCCTCCATCTTGACTTATTTTGACCTCTACACCCACTTCCTGACAGATGTCTCCATTCCTACTGGACAAAGGGTCAGGCTATGTCAGAAAAGGAGGTCTTTTGTTTCTTTTGAAAATTATCCTTGTAAAAATTATGCAAGGAATCTGCTAGCACCTTTTCCGACTATTATGTATTTCTGCTACCAGATTCCAGATTTTGTTGACACCCTAGACTAACTCGGCTCTTCTCCAACAATAAAGAGTTTCTAGGCTTCTTTTGGGAAAGTCATTGAAATGAGTAGAAAATCAAACCATTCCTGACTGTTTCACCAGCTAGCTGTATTTCTCACAAAGGGTTCCAGTGCTCTTTTCCAAGTTTACTGGAAGTCATTTCTTCCTCACCTGTAGAGCTGATTAGCCGTTGAAATATGACTGTGTACCTCTATGATGGCCCTCCAGCAGAACACCCAACCACTTCTCAGATCTCCAGTATATTGGCTTTGAAAACATGTTCATGTTTTAAAAGTTTTTTCCTGGACTTCCTCATGGTTTCCTCCAAAGTATCTGGGTGCATCATCCTGCTGATGTTGTATGGCAGCATTGGTTGCAAAATATATCCGGCATGGCAGTTGGCAGCTGTGTTGTGCAATTTTTATTAACTTACGGAAACCACTGTGAGAGTGGAGAGAGAGAGACAGGGCAAGTCATTTTGAGCCCCATCCATCCATCACTCCAACTGTAGTCATGTGTCCGGCTGTGAGCTAACAAATGATACATATAAACAATACAAGAGCTGTGTCCTCCAAAGGCTTCCCTCTCAAACCAGTGCCCTGCAGGATGCTTCAGTGAGATCTTTCATGAACAGCCTATAGCAGTTCTCATTTACATGGATCATTTGCCAATCTTTCTCTTCTTTTCCCCCCTTTTCTTTTTGCCTTTGATCATTTTCATTACTTCCTTATTCTTTTTATTCCTCTGTTCAAATGTTGGCTGACTTATTTTTAAATGGCCATGTAAAATTATTTTAAATGGGAAAGAAGATGTATGGAGCGTGAACTCTAGACTTCAGGCTGATAAGAGGTTTAAATAGAATGGCACTTGTGTTCCTTGGCTACGCAATTTTTGTTGAGGCCCTGAAGAATTCTTTGGGAGACAAACATTTGGTGCATAACAAAGCATAGAACCTCTTGCCATTATCATTTGGGGAAGAGACATGCACAGCGACTCAAGTAGAATCTACCTTTGGTTTGAGAATGAAAAACGAGACTAAGGTCTACCAGGAGATCCTTGGCACTCTACGTCATCATATTGAATAGAAAAGAGCTGTATCTTGATGGTAGCTCATCAGCTTTTCATTCAGAATTCCCAGGTGTCACCTCTGCCATCTCCCTCGGGGACCGAGAGCTCTGCCTGAGATCTTGGAGATCAACCACCTGCCAAGATAAACAACATGGAGAAAGGTGGATCAATGGTCTGATTCAGTATAACGGAGCTTCCTAGGATCCCTCATTGACTGTGATTCTAAGATTGGTGGACCCATTAAAGGACAATGCATTAATTAATTAATTAATTTTATTTGTCAAATTTAGGTACCACCCATCTCATTCTTAGACTTAATCCTATAAATGTTATTGGATTGATCTGTCAGTCAGCTAAGCAGAATATATATGAGCGCAACAATTATTCTGGAGCAAAGGCAAATTTTAGTTTTAAAGAATCCCCTGCTTTCTTAACAATTGTTTCCTATTTGAGAAGATGTAGCTGATATCTTTTTCAGGTCTGTTATTAAGCACAACTATATTTTACACACATGCAGAGGGTGAGCACAGAATGAAGTCCAACGCTTTGTGACACCTTTCCTTCCTTCAACCCGTCCCACCTTCCCCTCCCCATCCACTCTGGCATTTGGACATGAACTGAAATGGGAGGAAGCCATTCATGGTTCTACCCCCTCCAAGTAATAAAAACAGTAGAAAATGTTGTCACGTGAAAACCACCATCAGTAAAAACAACAGAAGAACCATAACACAGTCATATGAGAATCACATGGCTGGCAGAAACCCAGCTGTCTTTCCCAGGTAACATCCTCCTTCTGTGTCACACAGGACTACTGCTGTCTGAAGAGCCCATTATATCTTTTATTTTAAGTATGAGTCTAGTCAGTCTTTCACTAAGCACATGTTTATATAGAGAGATTTCCTGAAGAACTCTAAGCCCATTTCCGGAAGAACTCTAAGCCCATGTATATAAAGGATCTGTATAATGCCCCGTCGGACATTTCAAGAGGCAAATATACACATGGGAGACAGATGTCCACTTTCTCCAGCAGCCCAAATTGCCATGGAGAGCAGGAGGGTAGTGACCAGAGAGGAGGCGGGTTATATTTGCAGCAGCCTATATACATAAAACAGCTTTTGGGAGTTCGGCACATCCCAGCTCGTGACTGTGTCATCACCAGCATCAGCAATTCAGGCAGCAAGAACTGTGACAGAAGATCAAAGGAAACACTATTTTAACATCAATACAGCTAAATACAAATTTTAGCTGCTTCCCTGGTGGGCTCAGGGTGAAATCAAAGCAATCTTATGAGCATATATCCTCTAAAAACAGTATGCAAGAAATTCATCTCCATGGCATGGTTAACAAGACAGGACTATTAGCAATTTAACTTCTGTATTTTAGAAAACTATCATTTTGATTTGTGGTTTAGCATCTAGTATAAATAATTCCTTTGATTTGTTCAGCAAACTTTGGCTGAATAAATCAGAGCATAGCAGTAAATTTTGGCTTTCAATTCATGTGCTGGTAGGAACTTTGGAAATTGTCATTTAATTATTACTAGTTCAGTGACTGTTCAAAGTTACAGTAATAGCAATACTATAGCAATAGCACTTAGACTTCTATACCACTTCACAGTGCTTTTACAGCCCTCTCTACACAGTTTACAGAGTCAGCCTATTGTCCCCAACAATCTGGGGCCTCATTTTACCCACCTCAGAAGGATGGAAGGCTGAGTCAACCTTGAGCCTGGTGAGACTCCATCTGCCAAATTGCAGGCAGCCAGCAGTCAGCAGAACTATCCTTCAGTACTGCATTCTAACCACTGCACCACCATGGCATAAGGCTAGATGAGGAGAATTATGACTGGTTCTCATAGTTGCAGTCATCCCAGAATCCCTGCAGTGACATGATCATGACCTGGGCACTTGGCAATCAGTTTGCCATCATGACAGTCACAATGTCCCTCCTTGCTGGCTTCACTGCTGGTTTCTGATAAGCAAAGTTAATGGGGAAATTGGCAGGAGGTGGTAAATGGTGATCACAAGATATCACACCTAAAAACTGATATCTTGTCAGTATGGTTACATGACTTTGTGCTTTACAACCATGTTGCTTAGCAACGGAGTTGCTGGTCCCAATTATAATTGCTAAGTGAGGACCGTACAACTGGAAGATTTCAATTTCTAGATGACTGGCCTACAGAAGTAAACTTTAGTTAGACAAGTTTTAAAAATGCCTCACTGAATACTTTCTTATATGGACTTCATAATCAACGTGTCCCTCAAGCCTCCAAGCCAACAAAATCATCAACTGTAGCTGAGAATTGACAAAATTGACCCCTGAAATATTATTGTGTGCAGAGTATAATCGGATGCAGTGCCATTAAACAACCAACTAGCCGCTAGCTTAGACATCTTTTTAAGAAGTACTCTCAGCTAGTGGTCATTCATAGTAAAATCATAAATTGACATGGAGGATGGGATGATGATGATTAGCTACTAACCATAGCAGCTAAATGAATGCATCATATCCTAAAATAGAGAGAGTCTAAACAGAGCGCCCCATAGGCATCTGACTTGCCACTCTTTAAACAGTATTCTGGATTAGATAGATCTGTGTAGTCCCATTTGGCTTGCGTAGGTTTAGTCACTTATTCTATTCATATTCAACTTTTCTATTTAACTGAAGCCAGTAATGCAACTAAACAGCAGAAGATAGAATAAAAAGTTCACGTTAGAAATTAAAACGGTTACTAGCATGGCAAAAGAGATGACTACTCTTCTAAATGTGATGTGGGAGATCTTTTCCTGTGTGACAGATAAATAAGTCTCTGACCAGGGAAGCCTCTTTAGAAAGGCTTCTTCCACACAGATCCTATTTCCTGGACAGATTTATAAGAGATGAAATGGTCCTTAAGTTATTTACCAACCAAATCTTAACTTGCAGTTGGAGTGGAGAGATTACAAAATTGAAATCTCCATTGAGATTAGGCCCTTCTTATTCCACATCCCAATTTGCCATTCTGAGTGTTTCAATATCTCCTAGTTCATAAGATGGAAGCAACAATATGTAAGTGATAATTTGATTAGCTAAATTTGCCAAAGCTGACCAATATCATCCTTACTGCTAGTGACAATGCTGCAGATGGCATTGGTGAAACTAAAATAAATAAATAAATAAGAAAGAAAGAAAGGGGAAGGATGTAACAGATTTGAAATAAAATGATTTGATTTTTAGTGAATATGTAAACATTTAGTGAATATTTCAGGGAAGTGAAAGTGTAAGTTTAATTATGAATAAAATAGCTAAAAGGTATGTCAGAATTTATGAACTAGTGACATACAGATTGTTGTGTGCAAATATGAAAGTAAGAATTCATGAGTCAATTGCTGACGGTTGTATGCTATACTCCAGTGAAAGGCTTCTTGGAGAAAAATAGATGTGAAAAAGTAAGCCTTTACAAATAAACAAACAAACAAACAAACAAACAAATAATAGAATGAGTGTAGGAAGAGAAAGTACCAGTTCCTTTTGCAATATATTAAAAGATAGATTATTGTCCCAACAGGATGAATAGAAAGTAGATGTAATGAAAGATGATATGGACACTGTTTGGAATAGAGTGGAAAGAAAAATGTTACCAAATACCAAAGAAATGTGTGCAGTTACATTAATGGGAATGTAAAAAAATATGTTTGGTGAAAAGATGAAGTGAAAGAAGCTATGGATGAGAAACAAATGAAAAAAGAACATGCTGACTGATTTTGAGGGAAATGAAAAAAGAATATTGTGGAGTGGTGCAAAGGCTAAACAAGTAGCCACTAACAAAGAGAGTAAGTTTAAGAATAAAAGTGAAATAATTTGGGATGAAACTGAAATCAGAAGATTTTGGAAGGAGTATTTTAGTTTTTTTAATGGGAAGATAGGGATATGCCAGACAATGAAACTGGAATAGTGCTATAAATTATAGAATCATAGAATTGGAAGACACCATAGAAATCTTCTAGTTTATCCCTCCAGCTCAGTAAAGGGTCCACTGGATCATCTCTGAAGTTGCCAGTGCTATGTTCCTGTTAAGGTACTCCAAAATAATATTTGTATTTATAGCAGGTTTGCATTTTAACCAGTTTATGTTTAACTTTAACTTCTGAGTTATGCTGAATTTGTAGTCAATCCAGATCCATTTCATGTGGAATACTGCCTATCAATCTCCCCCTGCCTAAATTTATGATTTTCATAGTTTCATTTTTTTTTACTCACATACAGAACTTTATATTTCTCCCTGCTAAAGTCCATCTTAGTCAGCTCATTGCTGAAACTGTTTTCTCAGTCCCTCATCCAACTGATAAACATGCTAAGCAGCAAAGGAGAACTCTGTTGGTTATTAATAAAACCCTTAAGGAGAAATAGAGCCATTACCAAGTACTCTTTTGGTTTGATCATTTAGCCAACATCCAACCCACGTTTTATCATTTTATTAAAGAGAATATCACTAGTGGCTTTGTTGAAGACCTTGCTGAGATGCATCAGGTCTACAGTATTCCCTGAGATAGAAGCTCTGTCAGAGATAGGAATACAGTTACTTTGAGACAATTTGTTTGTTACTAACTCATACTTCCCCCAGTGGCATCATTAAGATCAGAAAAAAGCCCTTTTTGTTGTGGTGGTATCTGATGCAAGCCTCAGCTTATTCTGAGCTGTGGACATTCTGAAACATCTCCTGGAAATTATTCTTCTTTGACTATGGTCCCTTCCTTTCATTTCCTCTATATGTTTCTTTTTTTCTTCTCTATTTTCATGTGCATTCATTCCAACCTCATTCAATTTCTCCTATTTTTCCTTCTTGTAGGAATTGTTTGTGATTGCACCTTCAGTATTCTATTTCATCGGCTTGCCCATCATTCCTGCTCTCTTCTCTAGGGTTTGAAGCCATTGGATTCCACAAACTCTCTTTTGAAGTTGCAAAACCCACTCTTCTGAAATCCAGTGTGCAAGTCTGATTTTTCTCCATTCCTCTTGTCAAATTCCTGTTAGCTCTTCCTGTTCACTTGTTCATTGAATTTGCTCCCTGGAAACTCAATCTGCACATGTCTCTTGAGGTTATTCAACTAAGTCAGCAAAAACAGTACACAAGTCAGACACAATTGCCGATCATCAGCGCTTAAGATACTCTCGGCAGCAGTCAGCAGCCAGTTAGCAGGAGTACCCAGCCTCTGACTCCTCCTTTTCTCCTCCTGTTCTTCTTCTTCAATTCTTTTTTGCTCTCCCTGTTCACTTGCTCGAGACAAAAATTATGAGAAGGAATTCATGCTGCTGTAAGGACATTGCTAAATGTTAAGGCTGCAGGTGAAGATGGTACATCTGCAGGAGGATTAAAATTTGAAACTGGATAGAATTTATGAAGAGTTTATTTAATATATGTGTGAAGATTGCATCAGTATCTGATGATTGGAAGAAAGCCATTACAGCCAAAAACGGAGCCTCGATGAGTGATGTCGATCTGGCCATGCTCACCCTGGCCATGCCCCCCCCCAGTCCCCCCGAGGTCAAACACAACCCTGATGTGGCCCTAAATGAAATCGAGTTTGACACCCCTGTTTTATAGTATGAGAAGGATGTGACCCCCAAACAGTTAGGTGAGTCCACCCAGCAGGGAAGGTTTTCAGAATTTGATTCATGAGGAAGTCAGGTAAAAGGGCAAATTTCATAGCCCTTTTTCTCCACTTTTTGATCCTTTGGAAAGCTTACCCTGATGCTGGGATAATTAGCAAGGAGACAACTTATGTTTGCATCTACATACTTTGGAGAAGAATAGATTACAAGACATGTGCTAAGTAGTGCTCAATTTACATTTACTTTTTCATCAGTGTCATACTTTATATTACATAGAATGTAATTAACCTGCATTGAAATGTTTGTCTTTAAAAATATTTATATGTTTATTTACTTCCTATTTAAAACCAGACCAAAACGAACAGATTAGAGACAGGAACCTCGGTTAAGATCCAAGTCTGGTGCTCAATATTGTAAAAAGGCACACTTGTTTATTTTTTAAACAATTTGGAGGGAGAAAATCTCCAGAGTTTTCTTGCTTGCAACAAGTTCAGCCTCAAATGATCACTTACAATGATTCAGAGATCTCATCTGCAAAACACTTTGTTTAGTAACTGATGTATAAAACATAATGTTCTTGTCTCACAAAATAAATTAGAAACATCACATGCAATGTTGCTTTTAAGCTCCAATATTAATATATTGAATTCTATATTACCCGGGACAAACCAATCTGAATTCAAGATTGAGAAGCGTTCTCAGATGGAGTAAACTTCAAACATGGACATTGCATCCTGATAGGGTGTAAAGGATATGAGTTACAAAAACAGGAGGGTAGTAGATTTCCAAGGGAGGTATGGTGAATTGAAGATAGATCTGCAAAAGCACAGCCATTGACCATGGCAAAGACCAAGGAACTGATGAGTAGACCAGTTTCTTGGAACTTCTCAGGATAAGAAGAGAATGGGAGATTGCCTATATGTGCTCTGGGCAGCTGGTCCTTGCAAGGGAGTGGAAGATATGGTTTTCCACGGATTTGCACACCAAGAAACTATAGGATTAGCAATTTTGCTTGCAACCAAGGCAGAGACTTTTAAAGGACGTTAAATTTGTATATCTCACTTTGGTAAATTTCTCATTAACTACTTTTAAGTGATTAGAGATCTTCAGAATAGTAAATTGGAAAATGCCTGGTTAGTTTACCTTCAATCCTAAACAAAAGAAAATTTTAATCATAAACTCAAGAATTTAAATAATCTGAAATAAACATAAACTTAGCAAAAGGCTAAATAAGATTCTGATAGAAAGTTATAAACAGACAAAATGGAATATACATGGAAAATTGGAATATTAAAACTTTTTACAATAAGATTTAGGGATTAATTCTAAAGAACAAATAGCTTCTTATGGGAAATAGATTCTGTTTTCTTTTCAACAAGATGTAAGAAGGATAAGAAATTTCATGATTTCAAAACCTGGTAACTAGAGAGGACTAATGTTTTTAGGTAAAGATAAAATGTGGCAATAGCCACATTATCAGCCAGCCTATTGGAGCCAAAGACTTAATGTCATAAAATGGCTTTACTCATTTTTGAAATATAAAAAGGTACCATACAGACCCCTGGGAGAAACTGCCCCAGAGAAGGCCTGCTCTACCTCATCCAGGTGCCATGAACCTCACAGAGAAAAGGCTCTCCAAGAGCCTCCGAGGGTGATCGATCTGGATGGCTTTTGTCAAGGCAGTGCCTGCTCTGCCCGGTGCTGCACTGTAAGGGGCTTTCTCAGCCATGTTTTGCCATGCCTCGTGCATGGTCACCCAGGCTTTGGTGACTTCCTGTTTGGATCACTGCATTGCACTCTATATGAGGCTGCCCTTGGAATTACCCAGAAGCTACAACTAGTCCAGAATGAGGGGGGATTTCATAGTGGAGTAGAAGGATAGACATAACAACATTCTTTCTCAGAGAGTCAAGGACATGTTGCCCTGCACCTGGAGGGGATGTCTCCTGGAGGATGAAGATTTGATTGGACTATGTGATGGACTGATGGGTGCAGGGGATGGATCTTTGAATTCTCTTTTGGAAGGGAAAACCCAGAACTCTCAGATTCGGTTTTTCCCAGATGTGCCAACATGACAACTCTAATAAAATGGAACTTTGAGGAACTGCTTGTCTCGGAGTTTATTGGGTTGGAGTTGGTTAGTTGGAACGTTGACATTAACCCGAATCCCTAAACCTTCAACCAGTTCCCCGAGAACCGGGGGGGATGTCCGGGGTCCTGAGCCCCGAATGCCAACCTGCCTGCCGGGTGGCATGAAGACTCAGGGAAGATGGAGGACAAAGCAACGCTCGTGGAAGGAGCTGCGGGGATTGACCCGGCATCCTACGATGAAGCCTTTTACCCTCCCTTGGAGGAAATGGCCCAAGCAATTGAGGCAGCCAAAGCAGAACAGAAACAAGACACTTGGCCTAAGGAGCCAGAGTCCCGGCAATATGGTCAGCCTGAACCAATTCAGGAAATCGTGATCGAGAGGAGGCAGCCAGAATGCTGACCTGGAGCCAGCCTGATGAGAGCAGCCATGGGTCCAGAATGGAGAGAGGCAAGACCTTTGGGGTCTGACAACTCTCGGGATTGGATCGTGCTGCCTCCCTCGTGGAGCCAGTTGTGGACAGGTCTCCCAGAGAGGTTTGAACATCTCGAGGTAGGCAGTTATGTCATGCAAGCCCAGGGCTGTCAGCCAAGGTGGATCCTGACTCAACCTATGTTCACCTTCCCAGACCCAGGGTCAGCGACTGGCTATAGTGCAGTGACAGCGCCCTTCTATTCAGCCAGAGATGACAGAAGAACCGTACCCCTACAACCGGCCCAATCTACTGGAGATGGAAGCTTGCGGTGGCCGGCCACACCCCATCGCTAGCCGGCTTTTATGCTACCGCCAGCAGAATGCATCCCCCCTGGCTGGGCCTTTTGCCCCGGCCAGGGGTGGGTCCAGTACCAATGGATGCCAGCACCATTTGCACCACCAATCTTGCTCTGCAGCCAACTCTGGTCCAGCAACCAGATCCAGCCCAGGAGTCCACTGTGGTGCAGCAACAGGTCCCTGCCCAGCCACCGGTTGTCCCAGCCATCCTCCAGCAGCTCAGCTGGCCCCTCTAGCTACGGTGCCACTGCCAAGGTTCAGGGTGACTTTTGATGGGACCCCAGGGAAGTTGGCATACTTCCTCAACTGAGTCTGGGCATACATCTACTTGTATGGAGAACCCAGTACCGGTCTGACAGTGACCTGATTTCAGCAATTGGTGATGGAATGAACGAGAGTGAAGAGGCTGAATGGATAGCCCAGCTACACAACAAAGGGGCTATTGAACTTGATGATGCCGATTAATTCGTCCACTTGCTTCCAGCCAGATTTGAAGACACAGATCGCAAGAATGAGAATGAAGTCCTAATTAAGGTTATGAAGCAGGGTAATCGGGCTATAAAAAAGTTTGTCTGGGAATTCCGAAGAGTGGCAGGAACTCTCAGACACTGGCCACAATCCCTCCTCATCCACTATTTTAAGGAAGCTATCAATCCTGAGGTCAGAAAAGCATGCGACATCCGGGGAGTACCTAACCGGCTGCAGGACTGGTATACCATGGCCATAGCAATGGACCGGGAGCTCAATCCACATCGCAAGCCCACACCAGAGAAGCAAATGAGAAGGCCCTGGGCTGACGAACCCCAGCAAAACCAACTGAACTACCGTGTTCCCAGCAGACCAGCTCCATTGGATGCTACAGATGTGGTCAAATGGGTAATTGGGCTTCTGAGTGCCTAGCCCCTTCACCCATCCCTCAACCTCGGCCAGCCACTGTGACCAGGGGAAGACCGACCCCAAGGAAGCTGCCAGACACAAGCAGATTTGCTCGGCAAGCCATAGAGGTTCCCCCTCCCACAGACAAAGGCGGGAAACCTCCGGCGAAGGAAATTCCTTTCGAAACTACCAGCAGAGAAGATGACCCAATGGTGAGTGGAGCCATTCACACTTTTGCCATAAAAAGCAAGTTGGTGGTACCAGAGACTGGGGTATAGGGGGAAGTAGAAGCAGTGATAGACACGGGCTGCACCAGATGCCTAATTAGGTCCCCCACTGTTGAGCAATTGGGAACGCTCAATTCATTTCGAGCACGTGGATGGGACATTGATAGGTGGAGCCCCTGCTACCCAAGTCACCGAACTGGTTAGGTTGTAATTGAGGCGGCACCAAGAACTTATAAGATTCATAGTAGCCTCCAAGATGACTACATCAGTCATATTGGGGCTCACCTGGCTAGACAAATGCGCTCCCATGATCAAATGGGAAGATGGCTACCGGAAGTGGCAGCAGCCACTGCAGAGACACTGCCCGGCTGCCCCTCGGAGCTGAAGAAAATTGAGATCTGGCAGGTGTCTTTAGTGAGGAGGAGTGCAATATCCTCCCACCCCATCAGCCAACCAACTGTGCAATTGAAATTGAGCCAGGGGCTAAACTGCCAAAGCCAAAAATGTACTCTATGACACCATCGCAAATGACAGAGTTGAGAAAGTACATCAACAGAAACCTAGCCAGGGGATTCATCGAACCCACAAAATCGAAAGTAGCCACCCCAGTATTATTCAAAGAAAAGAAAGATTGGGGGGAGGGGAAGGCTTTGCATGGATTTTTACGGGATCAATTATGTTTGTGTGCAAAACACCTACCCACTCCCGCTCATGAAAGACAACAGTAGGAGTTTATTGGGTTGGAGTTGGTTAGTTAGAACGCTGACAGCAGTAGGGTGCGCAGTGTTGGGTGCCTCTAAGTTCACCCATATTATACTCTCGTTGTGTGAGTTATAGTGGCTCCCAGTTTTCCTTCAGGTACAATTCATGATGCTAGTTATTACCTTTAAAGCTCTAAATGTAACGAGACTAGGTTATTTATGGGACCGTCTCTCCCTGAAAGCATCTGCTTTTCATACGAGTTCAGATAGGTTGGCACACTCCACTCATCCTCAATTAATCAACCCATTCACCCAATTGGCAGGAAGATACAGCGCAACATATTTGGAACTCTGGGAAAGATTGCTATAATACTTTACATTAGGCTTCCATCTGAGTATAATGGTTAATCCCTCCAAATAGAACAAAACTGAACTAATCCACATAGCTTCCATGGTGCCACTAGTGATTTCTTGAAGACATGCTAAAGATTGCTAACTTTAGGCACTCTGGAAGTGTTTTTCCCTTTATCTCATGTCAAGAGGAAGTATATAGGGAATGTAGGACATAGCAATGCACAAGAGTGGGGAAGCTTGAAACAATGCAATTTTCAGATGTCAGTCTGAGCTCAAGTTGATTCTGCCAATTTCTAGAAATTGCAGGTCCTGTCATGGTCTGGGTCTGTCCACTTCCATGAGAAATGTACTGGAAATGACTTTGTCTCCTGTACTTCTGTAATCAGATAGGGAAGGATTTTCCTCATAGTGGGTCTGTTTGCAGGAGCCCCAGCGTCTCACTTCCTCTTATTGTGTAATTTTCTTAGGCTAGTTTCAAGTTTCCCCTTCTATCCCCACAGCTTATCCCATTTCCCAAACTCTAGTTCTTCAACCATGCCTACCTACCGTAGTGACTGAACAGATCACCCATTGGCAGCCAATAGATACAACGTTCTGTCTCTTTGCCGTCACCAGGGTTTGATAAGTCGAACGAATGAATGAGTCACCCCATCATTTCAAGGATTAAAAAAATAGTTGAATCGGTACAAAGGGAAAGAAAAAAGGAGGGGAAAGCTGTGTATGAAATAATCAGGGGATTATGCATAGCGGTTGGAAGAGCCTGTCACATGATGGGAGATGTTGGTTGGGGCTGGAATTTCAGCTGAGAGAACCATTCATCGTGGCCTCATAGAGTTAGAACCGTGCAGACAACATGGCAACACAGGCCAGCTCAGCACAGGGGAATGTTATGGGACAACACGGTGGGGGCACGAGATTTCCTGCTGTTCTAAGACTGGATGGGAGCATGGAAAGCCATTGTATGAGGATGGCTGTACAACAACTGTCTATTTGTGTTGGATGGGTCCATGGAAGCTTCTCTTCATTTGTCCAGAATTTTACATTTTAATCAAAGTATCTCCACCTGGCCCCATTTGGGAGCCAGCAAGTTAGTTGGAACCAAACTGGAAAGCCAACTGGCAGAAAGCAACAGTCTGCTCCTTTAAAGAAATGAGTGGGACCTTGGCAGCTGGAAAACCAGTCTCCAACCTGGGTCAGAAGAAGGGACCTGCTTTGTCCCCCTCGTGTCATCCTATTCCAGATCACTACAATTCTGCTAATGGCTAGGCTGTCTATGGCTTAGTGCAATGTGTGAACGAGGCCAGTTATATGATTTGTTTGGGTTTGGCTTCGAGGGCTACATAAGCTTAGTCTTTGTGACTTGTGAACTATAGCTTCTGGTTATATGTGACCCCGGGTAATGATGGTTCATTGAATAAGCCATGATATAGCATGATACGCATACCTAGATCTGCCGCCTGAACAGACAGGGAAAATAAATTTGTCTTAACAACTTGCCCTGTAATTGAAAGTAAAAGATAGAAGGAACAGGTTCCAGAACATTTGTTTCGTTCTGCTATTCTGCTATTCCTCTCTCTCTTCTCTGCCTTTATCTCTACCTTCATGCATGGAATAGGGGCCTGTATGTGTAGATGCATATACATTAGTTCCTGTAAAGAAATGAGTCTCAAATGTGTTTCTTCAAGAGGAGGTTAGGCACTTGAGCCAGAACCAAATGGAAATGTTGGCTCCAGCGCTAAAAAGTTCAGAGAATACTCAGTATTTCCAGTAAAACTGACGGCTTGGCTACATGGTATTTTTTTGGGGGGAGGGGGGGGCAAAGGA
>JANHFL010003014.1:107020-123053 GCA_032468155.1 Oxyrhabdium leporinum
CAATATTTGAGGGGCTGCCACAGAGAGGAAGGGGTCAAGCTATTTTCTAAAGCACCTGTAGGCCAGATAAGGAATAACGGATGGAAACTGAACAAGGAGAGATTTAACCTGGAAATAAGGAGAAATTTCCTGACGGTGAGAACAATCAACCAGTGGAACAGTTTGCCTTCGGACATTGTGCGAACTTCATCAATTCAGACTTTCAAGAAGAGATTGGACTGCCATCTGTCAGAAATGGTGTAGGGTTTTCTGCGTGGGTGGGGGGTTGGACTAGATGACCTACAAGGTCCCTTCCAACTCTGTTAATCTAATCAAAATGACTTTGTAATTTTATGAATATTTTTTGTATTTTTGTGGCCTGAAAAATTCTAAAGATCAACAAGATGGTGCTGGTTTTAGCATGAAGCAAAAAGAAGTTGTTGTATGTGTGCTTGCATCAATAAATAGAAACACGGAGAAGGATTATTACTGAGGAAACAATGTAGGGAGAGGAATCAGTCACCTCTCTACCTCTAGGGTGTTACATAAATTTCTCTATCAAGTGTGGCTATTAAGATAAACAACCAACCAACCAATGATAATCTTATTACACATTTTCAGTGCAATGTCTTCCTAGGCCCTCAAATAATTTCTCAAATAGGCCTTTGAGCTGTTCCTCTGAATTATTTATTGCATATACAGTACATTCTGCTCTCATACTAATATATGAGAGATTCTGAGATTACTGTATCATGTCCTCTGACCTGAGAAAAATAATTTTCTTAGGCTTGTGAACAAATGTAAATTGTTTAAGGCAAGTTGCAGCATTCTCCAAAATAGAATCCTTGACTTACATAGTGAATCATAAAACATTTATTTATCAGAAGACAAAGTGGCAAGATTCCCTTTCTTTCCTTCTCAATATTCTGTATGTAAACTAATTTTCATTGCTAGTGTACGTATTTCATGCAAAACACTGAATGCAACTTCCATTGGCCATTTTTATTTTCCAAGAATACCTGTGTGGTTTTCAGAGGCACCATTCTAAAGAAAGACAATGCTGAAGGCTGATGCTAGGCATTGTGCTAGCTTTTTCCCCTGGGTTTTTAATTAGAACAAATCTTTTAAAAAATTGAAATCAGATGTTGCAAGAAAGTACTTTCCTTTCTGTTGGTGTCTATTAGCACCTTGTGCCTACTTCTCTTTCAGAACCTTCCCCAAAATATGAGCAAACCTCTTAAATTATATATGGTACTACAGAGATTTATAATAAATATACATTTATTATATAAATGTATTTTGACAATACTCTTCCTAATTCTTAGCAAATACTAATGTTTATCTAATTTAGCTATGCTTCAGTTTTGTAAGATAGTTCACTACAGTACTATGGATTTTCATTGAGGAAATCCTGGAGGAGAAGGCAACAGACAAATAATTGTTCAAGGTCACTCAATGCATATCTTGAATGGAATTTAAATTCAAATATTACAGTTGCAAGTCTAAATACATGGTTTTCTCTACCAGGTGAGAACATTTGAAGTCAAATGGAGGCAGGTTGAATCCTTATTTAGTTTAACCAAAAGTTGCAGTGTTTTTGTTAATTGCAGGGTTCAGTTTATTATTTGGTAGGGAAACCATCTTATTCTGAATAAAACATTGCTTCATCTTCTCCAGTATTTCAGATCTAGGACCCAGCATCCAGGGATCCTACAAATAATTGGACTAAAAAAAATCTATAATCTTCACCACTGAACATATGTTTTGGAGTTATGGAAATCATACTTCCAGTCATCTGAAAGTCATCAAGTTGTCTCCTCTAGTCCAATCTGAGAAACAAAGGCTCTCCACGTTTTCAGGCAGACTCTTTTCAGTCATCTGCTTCCTGACCATTTAAGTCAACATGCTAAAGATTAAATATGGAAATTTATGCAAGCAAAGTAGAAGATATGCCACTGGGATATGGTGCCAGACTGGGAAATCTTCACATTTCATGAAGTGCCAGCTAATGATCAAGCTAAGTATCTTCAGTGAGTTGTATTATCCAATCAATTCAGCACATGGAGAGATAGAGTAAAAGGTGTCTTTATACACCTAATTAGACAGCCACCCTTCCAACTCAGTCCATCAGAACATAGTGACTACTGTTAAATGCATTAGCAAACCATAGTTGATAATTATGAATTTCTGATTCAAAAGCTCTTGGCTCTAGCCTGCTGGTGAAACCTGAAGCTTTCCCTTGCACTTTCGATTAGCAATGATTTCATTTGATGTTTGAACCCAAATAAATATTTAGCATTAATTATGACTTAAATAGTCTGAGCTCAAAATGTTGCTATGTATCCTGAGTTACAGTAACAATCTCTTTGGAGCACCTTCAAAGCAAGACAAGTATCAGTGGAGAACAAGTTCAGTGTCTACCTGCAGAAGCTCTAGGTCTACTGGCATCTACCGGCCTCAAATACAAGGAAAGGGGTACCAAGGGACCTGAGACCATCCTTAGTCATGGTTTCATTTGTAAATAGTGATATTTCAGGAATGTGTGTCTGCTCTTTGCCATTCTTCTGATATGGCGTCAAAAGGACTGAAAGCTATTGCTTTCAACGTTTCTTGCTATGGGTAAATAAAAAACTGAGGTTGGTCTTATCTATTTTTTAAGCTCTATTTATATGCCATTTTTTTTCTCCAACAACTCAAGATGCTGAATGTGAAAATCTCGCCTTTAATTTTATCCCCAGAACAAGAACCTGTTACATAGTTTCTTACAGAGATAGAAATTTAGAAGGATAAAATACTTGGATGCAAGTTTCAGTGACCTCCAAAATTATTTCCAAATTGTTATATATATATATATATTTGGTAGAGTATTAAATGTACAACTGAGAATAACCATACTAATTTTTAAATTGTAATGAAATTAGATAAGATTTGGGTATTTTTCCTGGACTCCACTATTGCATTTTGGAAGGGCAGTTTTTGGCACCTGGTTCAAAGCCCCTAAAAAGTTGCTTACTCTAACTTATTCAAACAGCTCAGGTTTTCAGCTGAAATTCATACTTCCTGATTCGTGTCTCAAGCACTCTGACTTTTTCTCTCATGGGAAAAACAATCTCTGAGTTTGCAGGATCCAGGGTCTAAGTTAGTTCCATAAATATCAGAGCAAGAGCAAGACGTTTCTTGTTCTCTGCCAGCCACTCCTAGGAGAAACAACTGCCTTCCAATGACTGAGGCGGAATGACCTTGAGACAGAGGGTTGATCTCTGGCTCCAGAACAATGGGAAAAGCTGGTGAAAAGGAAACTCTTAAGTGCCAGATGGTAATTGCTAGCTGGAGTTGGGGCCAGGGGTGAAATGAGAGCACAAAGCTTTGTGTACCTAGGGATCTTACATAAAGATCTTGCAGCCCCTAAATAGAAGAATGAGTCTGGCAGAATGTGACTATATTGCATGTACTGAGCATTCTCATGGAGTTGAAGAATTGTGCTGCAATTGTGTGATAATTGCTTCTTCTTGTTTCCTTAATAGATAAGAGATCCTGCTTTACACTATGGCTTATGATGACTTGCCCTATTCCCATGGAGTTCATAGAACAGGGCTGGCTTTGATGCCATGAACTCCTAATGGCTCTGAGTAGTGGCCATTATTGGCCTGCCAATATTCATAGCTAATTTAGGTTATATTACAGGCAGTTAAAAAGGCACTCATAGTGTTTATGATACTTAGAGCTGTGGTGGTGCAGTGGTTAGAATACAGTACTGCAGGCTACTTCTGCTGACTGCCAGCTGCCTACAATTTGGCAGTTCGAATCTCACCAGCTGGAGGTTGATTCAGCCTTCCATCCTTCCGAGGTGGGTAAAATGAGGACCTGGATTGTTGGGGCAATATGCTGACTCTGTAACTGCTTAGAGAGGGCTGTAAAGCACTTTAAAGTGGTATATAAGTCTAAGTGCTATTGCTATTTAGAGTCACAGTTACAACTTGAAACTGTATTTAATGTTCTGGGGCACTATAATACTTTGATACAGGACAACTCCTAGGGACTGAAAACTCTACAGCTCCTGCACTCATCTAATCAATGCAGGTAGCCAACTTACAACAGTTCATTTAATGACTATTCAAAGTTACAAAGGCCCTGAAAAAAGGGACTTATGACCATTTTTCACACTTACAACCATTGCAGCATCCCCATAGTCAGGGAATCAAAATTCAGATATTTGGCAACTGACTTATAGCTATGACAGTTGCAGTGTCCAGGGGTAATGTGATCCACTTTTGGGACTTCTGACAAGCCAGGTGAATGGAGACGCCAGATTCACTTAACAACCGAGTTACTAATTTAACAACTGTTAAGTTCACTTAACAATTGTGTCAAGAAAGGTCATAAAATGGAGCAAAACTCAGTTAACTAATGTTTCACTTAGCAAGAGAAGTTTTGGGCTCAATTGTGATCATAAGTTGAGGAATACCTATATTGGGCAAAAAAAATTAGACTAAATGTTCCACTTAACTCCAAATTATTCTGTTCTAAGTTCAGAGTAACTGCTTCTACCTTACTAGCAATGTTTCAGTGCTCTTCTGACCATTTCAGAAGTGTTCTGAACTCAAAATGGCCTGTTTGGCTCTCAAGACACCTGTTTGAACTCAGCACAGAGCTGTTTCATGAACAACACATTTCTGGAATGTTCAAACCAGGATCAGAAAATTCATTTTGAGTTCAAAATTATTGTTTTGAATTTTGCACACATTGAATTGTGTACAGAAACCAATGACATAGTGTTAACCACAGAAACTATTTCACATTATCTTAGTAGTTTGGACCTCCTCTTCATTTTTCATGTGTGCTCTTGTTCTATAGTTGAAATGTTTCAAGCTTAGAAAAGGCTATTTCAACCATTTTAAATAACTATCAAAAATGAGTTATTCAATCTTGGTACATATCTAGAATGAATGGAAGAAACGTTTTGAAATTCAGATGAATGTTTCATACCTGACATAAGCTTCAAACATTTCAAATTCAAAACTTTGAGGTAAATTTGCTCTTACACCACGTAGAAAGATGGCAATTTTTGTATTTTATTGTTATTATGGTTCTTCCCCATTGGTCAAATATTTCCAGTGTACTGTTTGTACTTCCTAAATCAAAAAATAAATTTTCCAGTCCAGTCAGGTAGAATAGTCCTTTCTCTCCCTGCAAGTTTCTGTTATGTGTGGATTACAGTTACACAATGTGTTAGAGAACAAAATGAAGTGAGTCTGGATGGAAGAATTTGGATGACCACAAGATGCTAGCAAAGAGTTACACGTTTTCTTACCTCTTTGCTAGCCATCTATGTCTTAGTTGGATTTTTGCAGAGCAAATCTGTTAACAGTACATTATGCCTAGGTAGCTATCATTTGTCGTCCTGGAATAACTTTCATTAGGTACCAGCATAAACAATCACAGGCTCAAATTCTTGCTAATCCATAAAGCTCATTACTCAGTCTTGGCCTAATCAAGCATTAAATAGTCTTAATTTACCACCTTCTTATACAAATGTAATAAAGGAAGGAAAAGAGAAAAAGATTGATTATGAATCTAAGAATTAATTGGTTGCATTTCCAGTATTTCCTCCTGCATTTTGCTGTATTAAGTTTACTCATTTTTTAAAAAAAATCAATAAAACTAGAAAAAGCATATCAGAAAGTCCCTGTTAATTCCACCTCTTCCCCTTACAATAGCATTTCTCACAGAGATCTGCCTACAGCTGATGCAGTTGACAAATCACGTGTGAAGAGGATATTAATTAAATCGCTGGAGGTTTTCAAAAATAGACTGGACAACCATCTAATTGGAATGGTATATAAGGCTTCTGCCTTGAGCAGTGGGTTGGACTAGAAGACCTCTGAGGTTATGATTCTATGATTCTATACTGCACATAAGTGGAAATAAAATCCAACATACAATTATGTCCCACGGGAGATAAGAATTAATGTATAGATATGACCTCTACCTGAGTAGGAAGGAGCAGGTAATTTCTCCCAAACCACATCAGTCTCTAAGAAAATATTTTCAAAGAAAGCAGTCCAGGCAACATATATATACTCTGAAAAGAGGAAGAAAGGGTTAATATTCTATTTTCAGCACAAGATCCCTGAAACTTCTCCCAGTTTCATGATGCAAAAGGATGGTCATGGAAACTGGAAATTAATCCAGAGGCTGAAGCTATTATGATGGATAGGAGAACATTAGCCACCACCCACAGCAGCCTCTTCCTGCCCTTTTCCTCAACCTCATCCTCCCCATCACCTTCTTATCTGCAGCAGGGAGGGTGGCCAATCCATCTCCCCAGATGTGAAGGCATCTGGTAGCAACTGCAATGATAGGGTGTCATGGCAACATCTCCAAGCTTTTTATAGACTGCCTGCCTGCCTGCCTGCCTGCCTGCCTGCCTGCCTGCCTGCCTGCCTGCCTTCTGTCACAAGTAATGACTTTCTGAGAGGGCCTTCTGACTGATTCAGTATTAAACAGCCAAGCAGTGCACAGAAACTGATCTCAGGTGCTAGCCATCAGTCTCTGTTTTGGAAAAATAACATGAAAAGGGATAGCTATAATCCTATATCTCAGAGACCATAAAATTCCTCAATTTTCCTTCTCCAAGCCGGGACATAGAGCTCTGATCACAGAGGGCATGTTTTGCATGGGCTGTTCTGTTAACATGAATATGGTTGGATTGACGTCATGCCAGAAATGACCACAGACATGCTGGATCCAATAATCCACTGCCTTCTGCCATATGCGTAATGCTAAGGATGGGTTAGATCAGCTCCAATATGGCTTCAAATTATTTTTCGAATCAGATTTTCATAAGGCACAACTGTGTGTGTATGGAACTCTTAATACCTTCAAGTCAAAGATCAAACTCAAAGCAATCTTGACTGGTTAGAAAAAAAAGAGCTGAAAAATGAAAATTTAAAAATACAGATGCAAAGCTCTTCACTTCAGAAACACATACCTGTTGCACAGACATGAGATGGCAAATACCTGACTCGGGACTATATCTATTGGTTTGGCAACTGTAAAGTAATTAATAAGAATATCTTGATTAACTCAAGAATAAACAGCAACCCCCCAAATGTATTCTGGATCCTAACTGGACAAGGTTAAGAAACTCCAGTTTAAATGACTCCTCCTTCCATAGAACCCATATGATGCTATGCTTATTCATAATAAAAGTGGTGGTGGTGGGGGGAAGCACAATGCACAAGCAGAAAAAAACTGCAAGTGCCAGTCCTCCTCACACTTCCATCCTGCCAACCTTTCCAGAGCTGGATTTCTTAGAGTGCTGGGCAGTGTGTATATATATATATATATATATTGGCAGTTTCTTTCGCAACGTTTCGACGGAATCGCATCCGTCATCTTCAGGCTATACGTTCGGGTTCGCTCTCTTGTGCTCTATGGGAGCTCGCAGCTGTTTTCTTCCTTTTTAACTGTCGGCAGGGGCATGGCCTGATTGGTTGGGGGCGTGGGTGTGTTCAGGTTGGCCGGAACTGTACTCCGATTGGCTGGGGGGTCGGGTGTGTCTCTATTGGTTTGGAGGTATGACGTGACCAGAGCCATATATATATATATATATATATTTAAAAAGCACTGAAAATGTGGCTGTTCCAACATGCCTTGAGGTAAGGTGGTACCGAGGTCCTGTTGTGGACTCAACATTTTTAAGAGACAATGTCTCTATATAATCCTCTAGTCTACAAAATGTCCATGGTTTGGGTCCCCAGAAATGACTGCATTAGAAAGAACATTAGCAGAAGAACGTAAGCATTGCTTTGCTGGATCGGACTTATCTAGTCCAACAGTCTGTCCTCATAGTGGCCAATTAATTACACAGAGAAAGCCAGAAGATGGCTTTCAGAGGCAGCTACATTGCCATCAAAGCAAATAGCCATTCATCTCCATTTCTTCCATGAATTGGTCTAACCTTTAGCTTCCTAAATGAACAATCAAAACAAGATAAGATAATCTTTTATATATAATGACACTTTGGGGAAGCTGGATTTATTACAACAATGTAACTAAAACCTTTTTTCCTCCTGGACTTTCTCTGCACCTCCAAAACAGAGTTACACCATACCATTTGGGAAAACCTGGTCTAACCCAATTAGCAATATAGTCTTTGAAACATTCTGAATGGAACAAGATAGGATTCCACAAAGATCTGCTAAGATTTAAGGGATTTTTTTGCAACATTTATTTAAGGATGGCCCTTTTTTTCTGCCACAATTATCTTCAGTTTCTAAGCTAGGTAAGATGTAATAAACTCTGAATGGAACAAGCTACAACTTCTGAGTCCTTTACTGGGCATGCAAAATTACATTTTTGGGGCACATCAAATCTTCAGGAATAAAATTATCCCTACATATCAATATACATTCACAAATGTATTTATATCTCTTTTACAAGCTCCCCATATATTACGAAGGATCATCTGTAAGAAATGTAATCAAACTAAATTATATCCAATTATCCTGGCTCAAACTTTTATGAACTCCAAAATTCCAATGCCTGGGACTTTTGTAGTTTGAAATTAAGCTTCATCACAGAGTCAAAATGAAGATCTGAAGTTCAATTTAAATTCTGTCTTTGTCAGGATGATACGCTTTCAAGTTTAGTCTGTTTCATAAGGTTCTCTCTGAATTATTTTTAAAGAAGTATAAAAATCTGTAGTTCTATTCATGATATATAATTGTTTCTCTTCTGTATAAATCTCTGTATATAACTTTTCCAAATATATACTTTTGTGTATGTTCTCTTTTTTTGTGTGTGTGAATCAGAAAAACATCAGCAGGTAGACACCACTGCTTCTAATGCACTTGTGATTATATATTTCTGCAATGGATTCTGATTAGTGGCATTACTTCATTTCATTTGGATATATTTTTTTTTAATTCCTGGATTTTTCTATGTAACTATTTTCAGTTAATTAAAAAAATAATAATTTATACAAATGCTACTACGATTCTTAACCCATCTCCAAATTATGATCTTCTCTTCTATGAATTGGGATATGAGAGATATATGTTGAGCATTGTTTTTCAGTTTTTAAAAATGTCACACAGACAAAAAAGTAAAACAGCATTGAAATCCTTAGCCAGAATTTTTATTTTGGTTATAAGTCCTTTATCCCTAATTCTTTTGAATCTGAGATTGTTCTGGAATGGTGCTAGAATGCTTTATGTGAGTACCTAGTAATTCAAGCACATTTTTAATACATTTCATAAAAATAAATCTCTTTTGCTCAAGATTCAGAGTTACAATTCTTTATGTTCATCATCATCGCCATCCATAACTAATACCTGAATTGCCTTTCACTCATAAACATACATTCAAAGCCTCAAATAAATCGTAGTACTTTCTTAAGATTCTAATCATAAATATGACCAAAGATTGCAAATCTATATTAAGAGAAATGACTCGAACAAAATGGTCTTGAATGTGTTTCTCAATAATGATCTTTCAAATGTTTTGTCAGCTGTAATGACTTAACATTGATGCATTTATCTAGAGATTTAAAATCAATTTCGGTGATGTTTTTTCCCCCCCTGGCCCACTGATAGTCAACTTGAAGGTGAGATTATTCTGCAGATGGTAGGATGCTATAGTAGCATTGTGATACTAATATATATGTATGGCTTAAACACTATATGCAAAAACAAACAAAACTTTAATATGCAACAGCACTTAGCACTTAGATTTATAGACTGCTCCATAGTGCTTTACAGTACTCTCTGAGTGGCTTAGAGTGTGGCTTACAGTGGCTTACGATACTCTCTGACTGGCTTACATATTGCCTCAACAATCTGGGTCCTCATTTTACGACCTCAGAAGGAAGGAAGGCTGAGTCAACCTTGAGCCAATCAGGTTCGAACTCTTGGCTGTGGGCATAGTTATCCTGCAATACTGCATTCAAACCATTGTGCCATCAGGGCTTTTGAAAATATTCTTGAAATGTCTGAATAAAATCTGAATCCTGACTATGAAAAGTTTATCTGTTTACCTCAGAGCATAGGTACAATTCTAAAAGCTGTTTAATATGAAAATCAGAAGAAGTTCTAATAGTAAGATCTGCTAACTTTGCTTAGTGTTATAACCTTAATGCGAGCCTTCACATTTGGAGCTCATCATAACTCTGAGATGACATCTGCCCTCAGGTGTCACATTCAAGTATGTAAGAGCAGGGTCTGTGTTGAGAAGTCACAAAATGCACTTCTTCATTTTGGTAGCATTGTAGCTAGCTATCGATGCTTTTATCCTGATTGTAAAGTTCTTGCACAGACTCAGATTAAAGGCAGATATTCAACAGGTTGTTGTGGGAGCCAAAACTCAACAATCTCATCACTGATATCTATATTGATAGTAAAAAATAAATAAAAATCTTCCAATCAGTCACTACAACATGTCTGGGAGCTCCATATACCAGGGGTGTCAAACTCAAGGCCCGTGGGCTGGATCCGGCCTGCGGGGTGCTTAAATCCGGCCCACAGGTCTGGCTTGGAAATATCAAAGGACTGGCCCGCAGTGCCTCTGGTGGCGAAAATGGGCACCCTGCACCTCATTTTCACCTTCCATGGCCTCCTGCAGCACTGTGCCAGCTGTAAACGTCCCAAAAACAGCCTGAAAAACAGTCCAAAAGAACAACTCAAAAAACAGGCCAGAAACAGGCTGTGCGTCCCGGTTTCAGCTGGCAGAGTGCTGCAGGAGGCATCCCCTCCCCACACAAGCCCGTGGAGGAGAACTACAATGCTGATTTCGAACAAATCCAGTTTGACACCCCTGCTGTATACTATTCCAAGGAAAATTTCCCAGTACAGCTTTACTTTGCAACATCCTGGCAAGCTTAAATACCAAGCTGATGAAACCTGTTCTAAAAGCAGGCAGCAGACCTGAACCTTTGTTATAAGACTTCAATCCCAGACCAAAGCCGCAAAAGATAATGAAAAAGTCAAAATAACAGAAGCTGATCCCCGAGAGAAAGCACACCAAATACTTCAACCGTCAAGAAATTCCCCACTTCTTTCCCAGCAATCTGGAAAGTTTGCATTATTAGAAAAAGATGGATAGGCAGAAACTGAGCTTTAAGGACAGGAAACAATCCAGCTGCTATTGAATTCTAACTTCCATAACTTCAGGCCTGAAGAGATGTGTTTCTCCCTTTCTTCAAGTGATGCTTCTATTCTACAAAGCAGTTTCTTGGCATATGCATTTGTATGTATTTGCTGGCATGGATGACTCATTTATCCGAGATCCAGAGATTGTATTAAATATTGAGAGAGAAGAGCAGCCTCTGCTGCATGTTTCTATCAGCCTTTTCTTGCCTTCAGCACATACGTATGTAAAAAGAGGCTATTTTTTCCCCCCCAGAGCAAAATGACTAAATTTAAACATTAAAGCTGAGCGGCTGCTCCAAGGCGATGTGCTTTTGAAAGACACAAACATCAGCTGTAAATCAATGCTTATCGACTGAAGCAAATGAGAGCATTACCTGTAGGTAAAAGAGGTTTGCATATTTATTGCTTTGGTGCTTTTTCAAGAGGTTGCCATTTGAAGGTTCTGGGAGAAATTTATATGGTTTTAATAAAATTCAGGCACCCTAGATCAATGTTTTTCAAATCTTGAAATAGAATGAAGGTCGAGGAAGTCCTTTTCCAAAATGGCAAGAGGAAAGGAGCCAGGCTGATTTAGTGGTCAAGGCACCAGTCTAAAAAGTGGTAGACCAGGAGTTCAAATCCTGTCTTAGGCATGAAAGCCAGCTGGCTGACTTTGGGCTAGTCATTTTCTCTCAGCCCAACTCATCTCACAAGGTTGCTGTTGTGGGGAAAATAGGAGGAAGGTGTGTTGGATATGTTTACCGCCTTGAGTTATTTGTAAAAATAATAAAGGCAGGATATAAATGAATAAATACATGGATTGTGCTTGGTTTATTATAAGGACTAGTGAGCAAGTCTTATTTCAAATCAAGACAGAACATATGACTGTGTTGCTCCTACAATGTTTCCAGTGCTAGTTGTATGCCATTGTAGTTGCCGTTACTTTTAATCAAAATAATCCATGGCTATGTTTAGTGAAAAATATGAGACACATAATTCAACAAATCAAAATAGAACTACATTAGAGAAGACTGAATTCATTTATTAATATCTCTTGCTGGTGTTTTGCAAAAGAACCACTAATGCTTCTGAAAGTGTTTCCTGATGGCTTGGCTAAAGGATATCTAAGAAAGTTTAAGCGATATTCCTAGTGAATGTTTCTGGAATTCTTCATAGGTTTACACAATTAACACTCATCTAACACTCTCCAATTTTGTCCTGTTTATTCAGCAGGAATTACTATTCTTAAGCCATATCACAAGCATTATCATTTCTGAAGAAAATATTTGTCATTTAGAGGGTTAGATTTGCTCAAAAGGAATTCTGAGAAATTTTCAAGAAAGTGTATGTTAATTTGAATGTGTGCACTTTGTTGTTATCATGACTGCAGAGTTTAGAAATGAAGACAGTGACCTATTTTTAATTAAATTCATTTCATTGTTTTGGATTATTTTTTGGGGTGCTTTTATTGAAAATCGAAGAGAGTTAAATGTAATTTATATCTAATGTGTATTTCATCAGAAACAGGCACTCGTAGAGAGTAGATTGGTGGTAGACTGATGATAGTGATAGTAATGGTGATGATGATTTGAGCCTATGTTTGTTTTTTTTCCTTTGCAATGTCCATTTCAGAAACTATAATTATCCAACTTGGCAGGATTTGCAATGCAGAAAGATGAACTGCTTTTTAATTTTTCTTTTCTTTTATTCCCTCAACAACGGTCTTCTAAAAAAATCTATATATGACAGCACTTTATGATTCCTCTGCCATCTTTTAAAATGACCTCCATCAATCCCAGAAATATATTAGATTTTAATAACAAATGAGCAATGAGAGTTTATTGTGGCTTTATGAAAAATAGAAATGAATCATCTTAATGACCTTGGAAGAATTATTTGGTAAGGCTATTACATTTACCATGAAAGACTCTTCATTGAATTACTAAGTCTCATCCAGATGATATTTAGAATGAATTTCATTAGCACCCTTCCCTGCTCCCTGAAAAAAAGTTCTGAAAGTCCCAGACAGAACAAAATACATACTTTTACAAAGAAATAAAACGAAAAGTTTACATTCAGGCATCAGTACTCCAACTTCTATTGGCATCCCATGATTTATGGGGAAAAAAAACCCCTACATTTCATCCTTTTAAACAGAAGGTGGTAAAGATCTTTTGTCTATGGTAAGACAAAAGGACATTTCAGAAGTTGTGTGTCGAAGACATCAGTTTACAATATGCACTTCCCTGGTCCCATTTTTATCTTCCACATATTCTGAGGAACATTTAAAGATGATAACTTATATAAATGCAGCAATATATGTACTCTTCAGGTATTGTGCCAAATGAAAATGAGCACAGAGTACTGGAGCAGGAAATGTGTCCTCTGTACTGAGGTTCTGATTCTATAGAGAACCTCCACATTTGCCACGGTGCTAGCCAGGGTCAACCCACTCAAACTGGATCTCTAGGCAAAACTGGCTACTAGGACCCCATTTTTGTAGGTGAGGGGGCTGAGATCAGTTTGTATTGTTTTTCAGTTATGGCACCTATCCTTTTAAATAGGCCTTCCAGAAGCTATAAAAATGGAGCTCCTCCAAAGGACTTTGACATGTGATTCTTTGCCATCATTATTACGCTTTTCACTTTTTTATTGCTGCTATTACTCTGTTGGTTTCAGAGTTTCAGTTGCTTTTAGATTTGGTGTTAGGAGGACTATGCAGAACATGCTTTAGTTGTTTATTTATCTATTTCTCCTCTCTCTGATCAAGTTGCTTTGTTATATCCTATTTTATGATGTGGTAAACCAACAGGAATTGAACAGGTTCATCACCATGCTAATTTAATAAAATATTATCATCTAGGCTTCCCTTTCTAGGCATTCTGAACCTAAGAGAGGGAACCTAAAGGAAGTCAGTGAGACATGCAGTAAGTTCAGAAGTTGTTGGTAAACATTTTTTTTTGAAAAAAAATGGCTGAAGAATAAAAGTAATCTATTCTCTAAAGGAAGAACTTTGAGCACATTAGAAGACATAATATTATTGGTGTCATTATGTGAACTGTCAAAACAAGTTGATGACTTTCCAGTATTCCCTACCCATGAATCTTTTAGGAGCACCATTTTTCTTCTGTAGGGTTGTGTTTGATCTTGGGAGGCTGGGGTGGGTTTGGCCAGGGTGAACATGACCAGCTCAATGTCACTCATGTTGGGGGCACCTGTGGATGCCCGAGCACCCTGCCAGTGAAAACAGACTCCTGAGCTCCGTTTTTGGGTGTGACCACCTCCTGCAACACTCTGCCAGCGAAAACGGAGCTCAGAAGCCCGTTTTCCTGGCAGAGGCACTGTGGGCTGGTCCTTTGCTGTTTCCAGATCTAAGCACCCTGTGGGCCAGATCCGGCCCCTGGGCTTTGAGTTTGACACCCCTGCTGTAACTGGTCCCTAGGTGGAGAAGCCAGCTTCCTCAGAGCTCTCTCGAAGCACAGATCCTTCTAACATTTTTTGATTTTATTTCAAACAAGGCTGCTGCCAAATTTTGCACCAGCAGGAGGCTCTCAGTAGACAGTTCCTACCTCACTCCCCAGATCTGTGGGGAAAAAAATAAAATCCTGGTTTTGAACTTTTTATAGTGGTAACTTTCTCTCATTAAAGACATGTAAGAAAAACTGTGAACAGGCTTCTTTAAAGTGAAATATACAAACTAATTCCCTCCCATCCCCAAACACACCAGGAGGCATCTTACAACCAATAGCAAATACTGAACAAAATAGAAACGCTAGCCAAGTTTTCCTACTCTCTCTTCCTTTCCCAGAGTTCTTGTTTAGTTTAACTTCCCTGTTTCTACATGGTTTCTTCTCTAGGTTCTCTTTTCCTCTCCTCTTCTCTCAATTCCCTTAGATCCATCTTTTTCACAAATTCCTGCAGCTTTCACATGTGCCATCTTTTCTTCTCTCATAGAACCAGTCATCTGGGAGCCTTGCTTTTCCCTCCTGCCCTGTTATTCACAAGGGATTAAAAATTTCTGCTAGGCTGTCCCTCTGCAAATTGGGTAGTTCCTTGATGCCCTTTTGCTTTTTTTGCTTTTTTGGTCTTTTTGCTGCTTTTCATCCTGCCTTGCCACAACCTAAAAAAATGCTAGTTATTATAGCATTAAAAACCAGAGTTATTTCTGGCTACTCTTTGTCCATTCTCCAAATTAACTTTCTCCCTTCAATCCTTTCATCCTGAATTATATCCTCCCTTCCAGAAGGTGACCCCTTTTTTGGGGGGGGAGGGGGAGGAGGTGTTACATAAACTTTTGGAGAATGGGATGTCTTCCAGCAAAAACAATCCAATCTGGTGCATTGGGGAGGGTGAGAGGAAGCAAAACGATGGCTATAACTGTTGGAATGAAGGTACCAACTTGATTTCTTGATCCCATCCGCAGATACCCAAAAGATTGGTTTAGTTCATACTTCTTTCATCCTGCAATTGAATCTAGCTTAATGTTTTCTGCCTTGAATCAGCTCCCCTACTTTATCAGAAGGGCTTCAGATATTAATTATGTGTGCTTATTTACCACTATATTAATCCTCAGTCTTTTTAACCACTGAATTATAGATACTACAAGTTCCAACTGAGATCCTACTCCTAAAGCTTTTGAGTTTTTCTTACTGAGAATTTGTGATAGAAAAAAAACGTTAAGAGGAAGATAGTATTACCATATGAAAAGAAGCACCAGCTGCCTTTATGGTAATACTATCATCATGTAGAAACTATCTGTTGTTAAACGAAAGGAAAATCTTTGTATTCCACAGACTTCATACATCTTCAAAATCTACCCAACCATGGGCATCCTACCAGAAAAAATATGATAAAGGGACTATATACTTGATTTTACATGTATTAACTGCAGCTAGAATTGTATATGCTCAACAATGGAAGTGTGA
>JANHFL010003014.1:138169-151525 GCA_032468155.1 Oxyrhabdium leporinum
TATGGCTTGTCTTTACTAACTAGAAAACAAGAGAAATATTTTTTAAAACTAAGCATTTTCTGTTAATCAGTTAAACTTTCTCTCTATAAGACAGTCAGATATTGTGAAAGAAAGTGCAATACAAGAGGCCACAGAAATCCTCCTAGAGTTTGCATTTTGTTGCTGTGTGTCAAATGGCTCGTTTCTCAACCATCATATTCAGGGTTGACTGGAGACCTGCAAAGAAGCACAAAATGAAAATAGAATAACACAGTTGGAAGGGACCTTGGAGATCTTCTAGTCCAACCCCCTGCTCAGGCAGGAAAGCCTACGCCATTTCAGACAAATGGTTGTGCAATCTCTTCTTTAAAAATTCCAGTGTTGGAGCATTCATAACTTCTGGAGGCAAGTTGTTCCACTGATTAATTTTCGAACTGCCGGGAAATTTAGTTCTAAGTTGCTTCTCTCCTTGATTAGTTTCCATCCACTTCTTCTTATCCTGCCCTCAGATGCTTTAGAAAATAGCTTGACTCCCTCTTCTTTGCGGCAGCCCCTGAGATATCGGAACACTGCTATCATGTCACCCCAAGTCCTTCTTTTTATTAAACTAGACATACCCAATTCCAGCAACTGTTCTTTATATATTTTAGCCTCCAATCCCCTAATCATCTTTGTTGCTCTTCTCTGCACTCTTTCTAGAGTTGTTTTTACATAGTGGCAACCAATGATGATTTGGATTAATTTCTGAAAGATGCTCCATGTACTTTGATGAAAAGTAAGCGTCATCAAGGGTTTTTTGATGGTGAAGTCAATAGCACCATTGGGGGGACCTCTTTTCTTCCTGAGCCAGAACTATCTCTGTTCATTAAACAGTGGAGACATTTTTCTGGCTGGATTGGGAGCAAATGTGAAGTAGCATCCATGGGCCCCTTTTCCTTTTTGCCCCCCCCCCCCCGGCCTTTCCAAGTCTCTTATCCAACAAAGGTCAGAATCAACCCCTACCTGGAGTTTAGGATGTTACACTGCTTGCTTGGACTTTTAGATGCCTCACCCTCTGGAGTGACAGGCATGCCTTTGTGGAAGGCAAGATTAGAGCAAGTCCAGGGCTGGCCGACGGGCCAGGCAGCCTCAGCTGAGGTGACAGGAGCAGTGAGGCTGGTGCTCTGCTGAAAAACAAGGCAGAGGAGAGAGAAAAGTGACAGGCTTGGAAGCGGGCCAGGGGAAGGAGGGAGAGGAAAAGGCTGCTGCACAAAGGGCCGGCCTGTCTTCACACCTGCTTGGACATACAGGGAGCATGGAGGCCGAAAGGCGTATGGGGGGGGGGGGGACACTGACAGATAGAAGCAGGGGGAAAATAATTCTCACTGAAAGAAGCATGTCATTTGGGAGATAGCTCCGTGAGACACTTCAAATAAAGGGAAGCAGCCGTGGTGACAGGGTACATTCTTTGCCTCAAATGTGCTGCAGGGCTGGGAGTGCCAGAAACATTAGAAGGGAGAGAGAGAGAAAAGGCTATTTGAGTCGCATCAAAGGCAACCACCACTGACACAAAGCTCTTTGCAGTGATCGCCAACCTGAAAGCCAGCACAGAAGAGGAGGCTTTGTTCTTTGATTGTGCAGCCACTTGACTTGCTTCTTTCCAGCACTGGGCTGTTGTGAAGAGGTTGGGAGCCTGCCATTTATCTTTTCATTAAGGGACCAGAACTTCAGCAGATGTGAGCCAGACCCTGCGTGGAACGCTGCCAAACCCAAGCCGGAATCTGAGCCTCATGCAAAGATCCAAGAAAGAAGAACTCAACTCTTCCCTGCCATTGTTTCCCAGGCAGAAAATCTGGACTAGGTGTGAATCCTTTTGAGTTAGGAGTGACTTTCTGTTGTCCTCTGGATTTGTTAGAACCATAGTTCCCTGAATTCCCAGATAGTTCAGCTATTGATGAGGCTGCAATTTTTGGCCATTGTAATCCTAACAGTTCTAGAGAACTCCAAGTTCGAAAACGTATCCCACAATGAGCCCAAAGAAGTTGCATCCCGATCCACCAAAGAAGGATGTTGAAGACCAGCACTAACTACAGCAATGGCAAGATAAACACTACCCCACCTGTCTCCGTGTTCTGTCCCCAACCTCTAACAACAATCTGTATCAGTGGCAATTCCAACCTTCTTGATGCCTCTGAGATACCTGTTTCTGCAAGAGAGGCTTTACGGTCAGGGAGGGTCATTATACTGAGCCCTCAGTAATAGCACAGTTTTTTTTTGTTCTTCCTCAAGTCATCAGACCATTTTCTTCCAATTTTCTTCTAAATTCCCCTGGATACATTTCTGTCAGGCGCAAGGAGCCAAGACATGATGAACTGCTCAAAGAAGCTACTTTATTGCTATTTACCTATAGACAGAAATCTTGCCAGACTAAAGTACACTCTGCATAACTATCAGATAAATACTGTAATGATTAATGGGGGGTTATTCCTTCTGGGCCTCTTTCTGCCTACTAATGACTCAAGACTGATTTGCCTCTTCACTCCTGCCTGCAACTCAGTGCCAGATTCCACCACAATTTCCAATGATTGTCCAGGTTATGAAATTTGCCCACACACCACTGTAAAATAGTCCTCAACTTACAATGATTTCTTTAGCAAACATGCAAAGTTACAGCAGTATTGAAAAAAGTGACTTACAACTGGTCCTGACATTTTCAACCATCGCACCATCCCCATGGTCATGTGGTCAAAATTTGGGCACATGTATTTACAATGGCTGCAATGTCCCAGGGTCGTGTGACTGCCATTTGTGATCATTCCAGCCATCTTCCAACAAGCAAAGTCAATGAGGGAAGCTGGATTCACTTACCAACCACAATGATTCACTTAACAGCTGCAGTATCCACTTCACCAAAGCCACATAATGTTTGTCTAGCATAGGCTGGATGGCCTCTTGTCAAGATTCTCTCTACAAATCTTGAGGCCTTACTTAGCATATTATAAATAAGAACAATTACAACAATAATGCAAAGCTACACATACTGAGAATATTTTAAAGTAAAATGAAAGTGTTGTTGGAGCTCAGGACTACTCTCCTGCTCCACCTCATTCAAGAAATGATCTTTCTAAGTCTCCCTACCTGTCAACGCAATTGTGGCTCAGGTTGGACAAGGAATGCCAGAGTAATTATGTGAATAATTGAAATCAGGACATGAAAAGATAGCAAAGTTCAGACCAGGCCTCCAGTTAAGCCTAGTTCTGTTCACTCCAACATTCACTTGTGTCCTTATATATAAGATATATATAAAAAGAAGAAGCCAATTCTGAAGATTTAGTATCTCTTCTTCATCCTCCAGAGATGAGTCTCAAGAAGTTGCTTTATTTATCAGAAGAGCTCATTATTCCAAGGGATGACAAACATCACTATCTGGATTTTACTTGGTGGAAAAATACAACCACATGTATCACCCAACCCTACCATTCTCCAGATTTACTAAGAGTCTTAGCACTTCTCTAGGAAACTTTGTACCATCCTTTGATATTTTTGTTGATGTTCAGGGGAACACTGCGCACTGAATAGAAAGGTTAGGGATCAGAGTAAAAAACAAACAAACCAGTTTTCCTTCAGAATTATAGGCCAAACAAAGTATGAGGATGATATAACAAAAATATTCTTTGGTAGAGGGATGCTACTTGTAACATCATTTCATCTACTTCAAAACCGAGGGTCCACTTCTTGCACTTTGCCTGGCAAAAAAATTGCTTGATCTCACATCTTTTCTTTTTTCTTTAATAGATCCATGTCTTCATTTCCACCTTTTTCTGACCCTACACAATGGTGTAGCCACTAGAAGAACACTGGGTGGCTACAAGGAGAAATGGAAAACCCATTGTTGCTCTGGAATGGATATCTGATTCTTTTCAGCCCTGATCTGATGGCCCTATCTTAGAGCAGCTTCAAAATGTATAAAATCTATTAGGCTTTATTAGCTAATCAACTTGGAGAGAAGTCAGCTGACCAGCAATGACTGGGAAAAGAGGCAATACAGGTAGGATAGTGATCACTGTTGGTGACAGCAAATTTCATTCCAATATAGTTTCCTCCTAGCTAAAGGATGGGAAATTAGCACTTGAACTCCGAAGTGACAAAAGACTCATCCAGACTAGGCTTACTTCTTACTAAGTTTTCAACCTGAGAAAAATCAAGATAATTTAGTCACATGCGCCCTCAAGTGGTACATAAGAGGCTCTAGGCGAAGTAAATTCTGCAAAGGACATTCTGAAAGCATCCATTTTAGCAGCATTATTGTATTTCCAATTCTACTTGGTAGATTTTTCTCAGTTCATTTTTTTTATAAACTCCCATTTGTTTTCTTTCTTGTCACTGATGTGTTCCTTTTTCCCCACTGACCTGCTTATTAAGATACTGACAAGCTCTCCCTAGCTTTCTCGAAAATATTCCCACCTCAACTGCAACCATAAATATGAATTAAAAGTGTAACAAATAAATCCTCCAATCTTGAACAATTATTTTCATGCACTTTTACAGCACAACTTTACCTTGCTGTTTATGACAAGGAGCCTATGCTGGGTCAGACCGTAGGCGCTTAGGGAGGGGAGGGTTTTCCCTTGCAGTATAAAAATAGTCTCTCTAACCACCAATACCTACGTGTTCCTATAATCAAAGTTACATGTAAAAAAAAATAGCTTACAGGACCTATTCAACTTCCAGTAACCTGACACGAGTAGTTTAGCTTTCTTAACATAGCAGGTTATCTCTTCCATCTCAGTAGTGCTAGTACTAGGAGTAACAATAGTATTTTGCTCCAGTTCTCCACTCCAGAGGATATCTATTTTCATAGGCATTTACATAGTTAAAATTATGGTTAATTATTAACCACCAAGGAGGCAGAAGAATCAATACTGTTAGCTTTGATCTTCAGACCCCAAAAACAAGAGTTGATTGGGCCACACTGAGGCAAAGGGGAGCTTGAGCACATTAATTTCATTTGGCCTCCCTCTCTACCTACACACACCCTTCTTTGCCAATAGTCCAATCCCCCCTTTTCAAAACACTAACGTGATATAGTGGTGAAGGTGCTGGGGCAGAGAGACTTGGGTTCTGCCTTCAGCTATGAAGCTCTCCGGGGCCCTTTAGATCAGTCTTTCTCTCATAGCCCAACCTACCTCACAGGTCTCATACTTGTTAAAATACATGTTATGCATAGTTAAAAGTGCATGACAAATAAAAATAACTAAATCTGGATTTGCTGTTTTTCCTGCCTAATTGGGCATTTTCTTTAGCACAGTTCAGAGAAGGAACCCAGAGCTAAAAATGAAAAAAATATATTGTACCAGGAGCTTTTTTTTAAGTGCCTAAAGGATTCAGGGCCTTATTGTTGTTCTCTGCAGACCTTCTTTCCTCGTTGGCTTGCCATCTATGACTGAGTTGCATAAGGTATGTACTGCAGGCCAACTGAATAGTGGCTTAGTCAATTAATCTGATTTCCTGGGGTCCCAAAACACTGTGAACAATACATGAACTATACAGGCTGCATTGAACCTGCTATGTTGCAGTGTGGTTGGACAGTTTGTGATTCAGTATATTAGGTTTCCACAGTTTAAGAGTTAAAGGAACAAGCTGGGAATTGAATACTTCTCACTTCACTTTCCTTTCTCTTCTGGAAGAGAAGCACCGAGGTCCATCTGCATCTCTCTTCCCAGCTGGGCAGCTTTTCTCCCCGTGGCTTGGCTCTCAGGTCACAGAGACCCAGATCCCCAAATGCAGCACTTGCGCAGAAGAGCTCTATGTGGCCAAAACACATTTCAAATCAATGGTGTCCTCATTGTTCTCTCCAAGGTCTCCAATTGTAACAACAAAGCCTTAGTTAGGTCAATCCTTAAGGAATTAACATGGAGGCAGTTCAGCAAAATCGTGCAGAGGTGACATTCTCTCCCTCCCTCTCCCTTACTAATGCATTGCTTAGTGAAAACATAAACAATCTTTCAGTTTCATTACTTTGAAATCTGCTGACTTAGGAACTTCAGAGGCTGCCTAAATCAGGATGGTTTCAAAGGAAGCTTTTGTAGAGCAGCTACCCTGCTTTATAATAACTCTCCTTCCCATATCAACTTCTTCCAAAAAAAGAGTAGGAGGAGAATGAAGGTGAAAAGAAAGATTATCTATTTAGGATGAAGAAAGTGGACTCCCTGCCTTCTGCCTTCTAATTGATAAAAACTGGTCAATCCCTCTTGCAGCGTTACAGTAAGAGAGTTCAGAATTTATATATGCTACAACAGTGATGGCAAAACATTTGGACTTGGCATGTCAAAAATTGAGAAAATATCTACCTTGACTCACTCTCTCTCCCTCCCTCCCTCTCCTCCCCCCACTCTCTCTCTCTCTCACACACACACACCCAAATACACACACACACACACACACACACAAGTCAAGCAAGAGGGGCCTTTGGAGCCTCAGAAGATTGCATAAGAATGCTGAAGTGATTTTTGGACGCGCCTCTGAAACTGTGGGAGAACAAGGCCTTCTTATGCAACTTCCAGAGGATCCAGAGGCCTGGCATGTCATCAAAAATGGCACAGTGTGATAGGTTTGCCATCACTGTACTACAAAATAGCATGTGATGGCAAGTTTTTCTGGTTTGTTTTTTATATCAAGGGAATATTTAGAAAATTTAGAAAATTTATATAGTTGCTCATCTTATGTATCTTATCTTATATATCATCTTAATGCTTAAACACTAAGCTTTTGCTTCTTTTGAAATGAGTGACCATATATATGTGATTAATAAAGTAATGATTAATGATTAATAAATAAAATAAGTACCTAACTTTGGGCAGGGTATAAAAACCTGAACCCATTAAACTAACAGAAAGAAAAAATGAATAAATAACCAAGGCATCCCAGATTAATTCCATAAGGCACACGATGATTGGAGGGGTGCCAGCCTTGCACAAATCCAGAAGGTCAGGTCCATCCAAATGTTGAAGAGGAATGAGGCTGATCCATTAGGGCAGGTGCTGGGGCAGAGAGTCTAGTGTCCTGGGATCTGGAAAAATATGAACCTGGGAGCACACATAAATCCATTCAAGTCATTGATTGACAAGAACTCTTTAGGAGTTTAGACAGAAGTTTTCTCCAGCCCAGCTTGGAGATGGTGGAGACCGAGTCCAAGATCTTCTTTGTGCAAAGACTGTGCTCCACCCTGGATTCATGTTCCTTACCAGACCTGAGCAAAAAAGAAAGACAAAAGTGGGAGGAAAATCTCTATTTTGAATGGGGATACTCCTGATATTGAATACTAAAGGCAGTATCTGGAACAATCCCAGCTTACAAATGTCTGAAGAATCATTCTTAAAGGACCAAATATCTGCATCAAACATTACAGCTCAAATGTAACTTTGATCCCAAGCCCACTTTTGGTTGGAAGGCTATGTTCCTCTCCTGGTATGCAACCACCCAGTTCTAGGCGGGCTTAAAGGCTTCCCCTTGGCAGTGAACATTATTAATATTTTCAGCAAAACTTAATGTTTAAATGTTTTCAACAGCATAAATATTTCCCTTTTCAACAAATACAGAGGCAAAGAACACTTGTGAGCAGAAATGGGCACTAGCTGTTTCTCCCCACAAAGCCTTTTATTTACTTTTTCTCCAGCCAAATTCTGTGACCAGAATTAAACTTGGAATTGGAACTAGACTGTGTAAGCCAAATAGCTTGAGGGTAAGAATTGCAAGGGGAATTGGGTGAAGAAAACATCCTGATAAAATTGGACAGTTTTTGTGCACTTTTAAAAATCTAACCAAGTAATTTATCTCCAGTTGGACACCCAAATAGCAATAGCAATAGCACTTAGACTTATATGCCACTTTATAGTGCTTTACAGCCCTCTCTAAGAGGTTTTACAGAGTCAGCATATTTCCCCCAACAATCTGGGTCCTTATTTTACCTACCTTGGAAGGATGGAAGGCTGAGTCAACCTTGAGCATGGTGACATTTGAACTGGTGGGAAGTTCAGCTAATTAATTTATTTATCAAATTTAGATACTGCCCATCTCACTCTCAGAATAATTCTGGGAAGTTTAAAACAGATAAAGACAGTATGGCACCTTTCAGATGTTTGAACTATCACTGCGTTGTCTACTCATCATGCTGGCAGAGATTCATGGGAACCGTAATCCAAAATACCTGGATGACACAAATTTGCTTATTATTGCACTAGAATAATCATAGACTCGTTTTTCTTTACATTGAAAATACACCTCCATAGTCATCTTTCCTTTCATACAAATAACACCTACTGTAGGATTTTTTCTGGACAAAACCACACAGATAACAAGAAAAGAGGAAAGGTGGCATTTGACCAACCAAATACATTACTATAATTGACTTCAATCCACCCATTCACCCCCATGTAGATTCTCCAGAGTGAAAATAGAGATTCCCAAGAGACTTGAGAACATGACAAGGAGAAGACAAAGACTTTCATCTCATCCCCAGAGATGCACTGATGAGCTCAGGAAGATATCAAAGGAAAGGAGTTTCCTCTCAAGCTCTGAGGATTAGTTGGTTACTTCCTTTTATGGTAATTTTCCAGATCCTAGAAAGAGGAATATTTGATAGGATTAAGTAACTCCCCACCCTCTTGGTTTCCTGTTCAGGTTTATCTGATGAAGACAAACCTCAAAGACGAGGAGCTGCAATGATGATAGACAAGAGGTGTCCCAGGACAAAAGGCCGCCTTGGCAACCTATGTTTTGCCCAGCCACATCCTTAAGATAATGTCCTCAGGTAGAACTTTACACCAACTCCCCCAAATTCATCCTCCATCTATGAGCTGGGTGCTGGCCCATTATCAGTTCTGAGCATGCTAGCTACCAAGGGGCCTGCCTGCTATTAAAAGGAGAGCAATTATGCAAACATGGTTACTTCTTACTCAACCTACTAGATCTGCATTTCACTGAAGAAGAGGAAGAATATAGTCCTGCGGTTATGCAGGGAATTGGGGCCCTAAAAATCTGAGTTTAGTTCCTGCTTGCCACTGGGATCCTTAGGAATAGTGTAATTCCATACGTGTTTACTTACTAGTCCCATAATGGTCAGAGACGATTATTCCCTGCTGAGTATTTTTGGCATTGCAATCTAGGTTTCAAACTCTATCTACAATTTAGCCAAATGGGTAGGACAAATATGTAATCTCATTTATTGTATGTCTTATTAAACCAGTGGTTCCTTTGCATTCAGATTAGAGGGTCCCCAAAAGTGATAGCATGTTTTTTTGAGGGGGAAAGCCCATGATTATTCCTTGAGAATACCTAGTTTAAGTCACAAAATTGTTCAAATACAACAATTTGAACTATATAAAGTTTTGTTGAAAAGATAAACTGAGCATGTCAAAGATCTTTTCACCTACCCTCTGGCCAATCACAGCCTACCTTGTACAATCATGTCTGAAATTATCAAGCAAGTCTCCAGCTTAGGAAAGGAATCAAAATGGAACAACCAAATTGTTCCAAATCTCAGATGGGACTGAAAAAGAATCCTGTTTCATTGTCAACCAATCCAATCTGAAAGGGCAGTCAGTGCAATAAGCCACATGTTGAAATAATGTGAGGAAGATGCAGAAAATGGCTGCAGATCAAACAGTCCCTTCCCTTTAAGCCATCTTTGGATAGAAAAGGTTTAGAACGACACTATGCTGCTTCTGACAATCTTACCTTTTTCTCCATCTTCACTGATGAAGAACAGATGGCTTGAATGAATACAGGTTGAATTCCCCATGTATTTAAGACAGCTCTACTACAATGGATGCATAGCAGGTGTTGTAGATTCAATCTTAAGTATACACTTCCTAAAAAACAACAACCTCAAGTGTCTAACACAGTAGCTTTCACTTGGTTGTTGTAACCAATATGTGATATTGACTCCTGGTATCACATCACCAGGTCTAGTTCAGTGAGCGCGACAAACATCTGTAGTTCCTTTTGGAAAAAGAGGAGCGTACAGACTACTTTAATATGTATTAAACATATAATATGTAAGACATTCCTTATTGTCTTTCGGTTAAGCTGAAATATATTGAGAATTCCTTGGCACAGAAGTAATATATGTAAATTAAGTGTGCAATAATGATTGAGAACCAAACAACAAAATGAAACAATACATTAGTCAAAAAGGATGGCTGAAGTTTATATCAGTTCCTTCATAAACTGTCCCATCTCTCTAGATTTATTTACACATTATTTTAGAAAAGCAGAAGAAACATTACATTAAAATGTATGATTTTCAATGGATTTCTAAACATATTCAGTATTTCAGAACATATTTTCTGTTAAAGTATGCCTAAAGTAAAGTATATTTTATCTTAAAATACACATTTTATGTATCTTTGAGTAGATTTTCTGAGCAGGGAAGTGCATCACATAATTCAGAGAAACATGCTTTCATGTTTCAGCTCTGCTTCAGCTCTGACAGGATAGTGGGGAGCTGAAGAAACTTCTTGGATGAGAAGCGAAACGTCTTCAAAAGACAAAAAAAAAACAAACCACAAGAAAGTCCAGTTGTCTCCCGAAAAAGCACCCTTGGGACAACCATGACCTGGATGACTGAGAATCTCTACAGACTCTTCTGCTTTCAGAAAGCTTCTTGTGTTTCAATCCACTCATCAGCTGGAAGGGGAAGTGCAAGTGTGTTGACTTTATTCACGTCGGTGAATAAAGCCCATGAACATTTCTCATGGCCAGTGAACCTATCTCAGTTAGATCTCAGTCAAGGTAAACGTATTGCAGTTCATATCACCATGGAAGGTCTCCTTTGCTGCGTTGTTAATTCCACTGCACTGTGAGAGTGGTTGGTGTCTGCTACTTAGCAAGCCAGATATTGGTACCTGCATGCTCACATGCTGAGCTAGAATTTGGGCTGGTGGGAAAACAGGAAGTCCCCAGGAAGAGGGATATGTGGTTTAGAGACAGTGATGATGTCCTTTATCCACACTTACACAGCACATCTGCAATTGGAGCAGGGGGGGGGGAGAATCACATCTTCAAAAAGATTGGGCAGGGCCTCCTTTCAATTAACTTTTAGCTCCAGAAGTCCCAGGGGCTAGGAAGGGGCAGAAGAAGAAGAAAAAAGTATCCATAGACTGTAACCAGGTGATTTGATAAGGGTGATCAGTGTGTGTGGTGTTTTCGTTTCTGAAATCCACTTGGCAGCCAGCGAATGCCTTTGAGAATTCGTTATATGCCGGTGATCAAGGCCCAGCCCTCCCCCCACTTCTAGGAGGCACAGTTTGTGAAATACACTGAGCTTGCGGTTGACCAGAGTCTGAGGCCGGAATTCATGCTCTGTTCTGTATCCTGATGTGGTAAGAAGCTCAGGCCCATATGGGAGAGGGTGGGGTAGGGGAATAACCAAGGTTGTGAGAGTCAGCAGTGGCTGCAAGGCCTCCACTAAGCAACCTGGAAGTCATCTGCCCAGAGACTGTGCTGAAGGGCCCCAAAGCACCGGAAAGCTCAACCTGACCCTAACGGAATTGTGATAAAAGGGAACGTGACTTGAACCCAGGAGATTAATGTCCAAATTGACAAGAAGAGAGAGGAAGGGAAAATGTCATCAAGTGATGGAAACAAGGAAGTGATGAGAATCCAAAACATATTTAGAAGTTACTGGTGCTGACCCTTCAACGGACATCACAAGCTCTCTCTTCTTGAGTTCTGAAAGAAGAAACAGAGGAAAAGATATAAGAAGTGTTTCAGCAGAATTTTTCTCTTCTTGTCCTTCATAGTTGCATTCATGCATGTTTTTATCAACTTCACATGCCACATCACATTTCATCTGTAATCCCATCCTCAATGGTAGATCCTAAGCTTCATTTCAGTTATGTCTTGCTTTCATTCCTGGAGAAGTTGCTTTTCAAAATAATCTATGGCGGGTGTTCTAAGTTTTATAACCTGCTAAAATGATAAATGAACTTGGGCAACCTGGAGCATCCATAGCAATGGACCTGGCTTCAAAATGGCAGACGCAACCAGGTGATCAAAGCTCCGCCCCTTTCCAATATGGGTCTCATGTGTTGAATGCACTCAAAAAGAGGAGGATGTTCAATTATCTGGTTGTGCCTGCCATTATGAAGCAAGTGACCATTACTGCAGGAGCCCTAGGGTGATTTCTTTCATGAACAAAATAAATGATTTGATTAGATACAGGACTGGGAAATAATTAAATATAGCAGATTTTTCATAATTAAATTTTACTCTGTATTTCAGTGATATACTCTGTATATCATATATATCCTGCAGAAAATCAATCCAAATAACTGGATACATGTGGAAATTGAGATGATGAGCACCATGAGAAGTTATTTTGTGCATTTTAAGCCAAACAAACACAAATAATTCTGTTAAAATGAATACCATAGTTTGACAACCTTTAAAAAAGTAGATGTTTGAATATAACACATGTATCTACCATAAGTTGCTGCACAGAACAGCAGAATAACTTAGCTTTCCTCTTGAGATAAAGCCATAGAGTAGTATCTCATAGACAGGAACTGAAACCTAAAAGCCCCAAATTGGTAGTTTCTCAAACTTTCATGAAAATAATATAGATTGTTTCCAATCCTAGATCTCAAGCAGTGTTTTATACCAATTGCCAACTTTTTGTTCTGCTGGATGAAATTCTTTCTGGTTTTCTTGGTGTTTTGGCACATGACCATTAATGAATAGCAGCTTAACTGAGGACCCAAAAAGCATAAAAAGTAAAACACAACTCAGTAGAAGCAGCAGTGATTAAGGGGAAAAAATATTATGCAGTATAAAGCAAGTTCAACTTTTTCAGGTGCCTCTTCTGAATTTTTGCTAGATTTTGATACACTGAGCCCTGAAAGATTAGGCAGTTTCATGAGCTGAGCTCAGCTGGAGTACCTTTATGGACATGTCCACATTGTTTTTATGGCAAAAGCATGGGTGCATTTTGCCACTGTTAGGTTCTAATATATATATACTTGATGGACTTCTCTGTCTAACCCACAGCTGAGATTCTCTGTGGTCTCCCACCCAAATACCAACCACGTCTGACTTTGCTTAGCTTCCAGCCCAGAGAAGATCAGCCAGGTAAGCTCACCTGCTAAAATATATTTGCCTACGGTAGCAGAGAAACTATGGGCTCATCTTCACATGTCTCTAGAGGCAGTATTAACATGCCCTCGTAACACCTTTTTTTTGCCATGTCGTTGCACTGTTTCCACCTCATCTCCACCCCATAGCCAAGGGAGCTTATGTCATTCTTAGCTGTTATAGATCTAAAATTATTCTTCTTCTTCTTCTTCTTCTTCTTCTTCTTCTTCTTCTTCTTCTTCTTCTTCTTCTTCTTCTTCTTCTTCT
>JANHFL010003014.1:151625-163696 GCA_032468155.1 Oxyrhabdium leporinum
TTCTTTGCCTACCTTATTTCCAGCTCCATTGCGTTTCTTTCTCCTTCTCACCATCGTGTGCAGGGAAATGAAAGTTTTTCTTTAAAAAAGTTCAATCAATTCCAACTTCTCGCAAAAGGAAAAGATGTCACGAAGTTGGATTTGATTGAGTGAATTTCAAGAAGGAGAAACGTGAAGGAGCTGGAAATAAGGTAGGCAAAGAAATGCTTGGAGAATTGGGGGAAAGAGAGGGCATCTGGGCGATGAAAGCTCTGGGGCGTGGGGCTGCAATGGCGAAATGGGCAACGGAGCGGCTAGCGTGAGGGAAGGGGGTTTTTCCTTTTCCCCTGCTCCTTGTAGTTCCCTCGCGCCGGCCTCTCCTTTGCAGCACAGCAGTCCACCCCGCTGAGCCCAATAGTGAGCTCCGTGGTGCCTAAGCAGGGGCCAGGTCACCACCCTGCCTGTCCCCAGAGCTTGCCTGCCTCCAGCTGCTGCTGCGGGGGGTAGGGAATCATAAAGGGACAGGCTGTGGCCGCTCTCAGCTCAGTTCTGGCCGGCAAAGAGGTTATGGCTGCAGGCCCTTCACTCTGGCAAAAAGCGGCACCAGAAGCCTCCACCTCTTTGTCAGTGCTAGATGCCTACAGCCTGCACTCCCGGCTCTGCTCCGGCCGGCAAAGAGATGATGGCTGCAGGCCCTTCGTGCCGGCAAAAAGCGGCACCAGAAGCCTCCAGCCATCACCTCTTTGCCTTATTTTTTTCCGACTAACCTTTTGCCTGCATTCGGCAGGCAGTCAGCATTGCCATCTTACAGCATCGGCTTTGTGACTGGGTGGGCGTGTCCCAAGGTGCCACCATCCCACCTTACCGTGAGTGACATTGAATTGGCCACGGCCACTCAGTCACATGACCCCCCCCAAGCCACGCCCATAGAACTGGTGGTGAAAAAAATTAGATTTCACCACTGGTTGTGATGCTTTTGTAAAAAAAAGAAAATAAATGAAAAACAAACCTGGTGGAGCCTTGTGGGCCATTTAAAAATTTTTCTTTCTCAGATTTTAATGTCTTAAGTACTGTTGTGGACGTAAAGTCTTGTACAGAATAGGAGTAACTACCAGAAACAGAAAATAATAGTGCCTTGCAGAAGGTTTCCTATTTTTTGCAAATGCCATCTAAACACGCCTCTTCTTTTTTTAAACCTCCTTCTTCAGGAGGCCACTCGAAAAAGTTTCACAACCTGTAATTCTCCAAGTCTAAAATATTCTAGCTGATAAATATCTGACTCTATCGCTGTGGCCTCGTGTTGGCTCTTTGATACTGTTACAGCTGCTGATAATCGAATGAGGTTAACGCAGCTAAGGCACTCCGAGTCTAGTCATGGATAGCTTGATGCCCTTGAGATGCTTATTGACAGCACACAAAAGCAACATCAGCCTCTTGTTGGATGTTTTCAGCATCCAGTATACGGCCTCTTAACATGGAAGTTTCATATGACGGCCTGACCTCATAGCCATTGAACAACAATGGGCTTAGTCTCCTTGGTCATCTAGGCTTGAGCTATGGAAGGAGCCAGACAGTATTGTCTTCTGCAGAAGCTCCTACCATCTGCTGTCTGATTGGCACTTTCCAATCAGCTCAACCTTGAGCTACAAATTCTCTTTTTTATTGGTACCTTCCAAAGTGGTTGCCATGTCTTTTTTGTTTTAAAAGTCTAACTCTTTTACATCTCCACATCCTACGAACAGCAAGTTCCACACTTAACAGTGTGGTGTATAGGGAAACACTTTCCCTTGTTGGCCTCCAACCAGCATTTATTCTGCATTAAATGGCCCCAATGACCATCAATAAGGTGCATGAAAGATTTGGCTCTGAACCTATACTAATACAGTTCAATAAAACAGAGAGCTCTGCAGTTTGACTTTCTGTCTTAGAGGAGCACCTAGTGGCTGCTAGCACTCACTACAAGTCCTACTGTTCTAATTACGATGGTACAGTTGAAACAGGATCTCAGTGCAACAATTCAGAAAGTAGATGGATATGAGATATGGGATATGGGATATGAGATGACCCAATTTATTGTTACAAACCATGCAGAACAAATGGGTGTCCATTGAAGCTGATATTAAACCAATGTAATTATGATTAGTACGGCACATGCCAGAAAGCAATGTTACAGGATTTATTGCTTATTTCAAAAAAAATTATCCCGCTTTATTATTTTTATAAATAACTCAATGTGGTAAACATACCTAATACTCCTTTCTCTCCCTTTTTTCCCCCAGAATGACAATCTTGCGAGGTGAGTGGGGCTGAGAGTGACTGGCCCAAAGTCACCCAGCTGGCTTTTCATGCCTCAAACAGGACCAGAACTAAACCATCTGCTGGTTTCTAGCCTGGTGCCTTATCCACTAGACCAGGGCTGTCAAACTCCCAGCACGTGGACTGGATGCGTCATGTGCTGGCCACGCCCATGCCCAGTTTAGCGAAAGGGAAAAAGTCCTGATACGTCAGGTGATGCTGCCATGACGACGTGAGTTTGACACCCCTGAGCTAGACCAAACTGGCTCTCTTCTAACATCTTCATTTCTACATTTGTTTTTCTTCTTTCCTTCTGCCAATAGCTTTGGTACCCAACTCTGTTGAACTCCAGTCTCTAATTTTAATCTTCAACACGTCCAAGAAAATAACTGTTGTTCACTCTGTGCCAGCGGTGGGCCTTCAGCGCTGATTCACCAATATCCTAGCCCTGAGTTTTAGCTGCAAAAGCAACTCCGTTCCTTTTTAATATGCTTTGTCTTTCCTTCATATAGCAATATAATATATTCCAACTGATTAATTCCTGTTAGAATTTTGTAGATAATTCCCAATGTTGCTTGAATATTTTCAGTTGTTGTATGCATGCATGCACACTAAATACCGTACACGATTTCTCATTTTTTGTAAAATTGGGTAAATTGGCTTTATTCCCTATTCTCAGGATGCAGGCTAACTTGAGATCCCTATCTGGAGAGTTGGTATGATTAAAGTTGTTGCAAGTTTCCGTCATTTCAGCCTTCCTTTATTGTTAACAAACATTCTTCATGGTAAAAACAGCATATCTAAGGTGAAATGCTAAAAGCTTTTAGAGGTTCATGTTGGAGCATGAGATTATTTTTTTTAATGGAAATTGGGTTATGCTAAATATATAAGAATGGACACTGAGCTATTAAAATCATGTGCCCACATTTTAAATGTGGATATTGTTTCAAAGGCTAATGGTCTCCTGAGATTCTCATGCTTAGCAGATGAAGCAGCAGGTATTTCTCAGACAGAATTGTCTCTTGGAATGTGTTTTCTTGAAGAAAATTAATGGGGATACATCTGTAGTTGTGAAGCAATTTGGGTCTATTTCTGTTTCAAACCCCACTGAAGAAGGTCCAGGGACTACCATCTTTTTTGCTGAAATAAAATTAGATGAGCATATTTAGTCTAGTTATACCTCACAATAAATGACTGCGCAAACTGACACAAAGTCATTGCAGGGAAGATGATGGAGTTCATGTTTAAAAAAAAAGAATGGTCTGTTCTCAAATAACTTTTGTCCTTCACTGTTCATATGTCATTGCATATTCTTATAAACAATCTGAAGAGTATCTGAGTGATGAGTTTATTACAATTGGTTTGGCAGAATCTCAGATAACAACTGATAACTAGTTCCTGTGAGCAATTTGGTGGGCTTGAAAACACGAGAGTATATTTAGTATTTATTTACAAAACATTACGCAGTCTCCACATAGCTTAAAACTTTGCAGCATCAAACATCATCAAGTGAGGACAATTTTCTCATCAGTTCTTATTTGCATTCTTATTGTCTGTGTATACATGAGACCACAAGCCAATTCAGGTAATCCTTAACTTTCAATGGCAATCGGGACCAGAATTTCCTTTGCTAAGCAATGCAGTCATAAAATGTGACATTACTTAGTGATGGTAATCCCTCCAATCCCAGTTGCCATCATTAATTGAATTCCAAGTTTGCTAGGTGAGGCAACTTCCTGCCAGCTTCCCATAACCAAAGTCCGTGGGGAAGTCAGCAGGAAGTTGCAAGTATCATGCTCACAGGCAAGTAAATTGCTCTAGTAGGCAAGAGAGAGAGATGGTCAGAACTCCAAGCACCAGCTGTAATCATCCTTTATTCAGCAGCAGAAGCTGGAACAATCATTGACTGAATGGTTGTATGTTGAGAACTACCAGCAGAGCAAACTAGCTAGTTAAAAAGATCCAAGGAGGAAAATAACTTCATTTCTGAAACTCCGCAGTACCTGTTACTGAAGTTTCTTTCCTGTTTATAATATACATAAAACCAATACCAAAATCAGAGATATTTAAAATAGTGTAAAGAATTTGTTTTTAACAATTTGCAAAGGTGTTTTAAACAATGGAGATAGACTACCTGACTCATCAGCATGCTGTGCTTCCCAAAGAACCAGGATGATCCCAAAGAAGGAAGGAAGATCTCGGATCTAAACAACAGTCAGATTAGCCTGCAGCAACTATAGGTCAGATTTCAAAGAAAGTTTCTGTATTAAACATAAGGTCACTCCCATGTAGAATCATAAGCTGTGAACCGCCCCGAGTCTTCGGAATGGGGCGGTATATAAATATATAAATATAAATTATAAATAAATAAATAAATATGTTACAATAATAGAATATATTATTAAATAATAGAATATGTAATAGAATATATTAAATAACCAAGCTGGGAAGTTACTGCTACAGATTTAAATTGGGAGGCAGTTGGCATAGCAATCAAAACTGATGACTTCGCCATTACCTCAATCTGGGAAACCGAAGAGCGATGTGATGAATTCTGATGGATCAGACAAAAAATGTAATTAAGACAGTAAGGGCAGTTTCTAGCAGAAGTCCACAAACAGGACCTAAATGCTCTTACTCCCAAACATTAAAAGACACAGTGGAAGTAATCTAGTGTAATTGTGATGACTAATTCATATATAAACCAAAATACATGTATACAATACTTTTATGATAATTCAACAAACAAAAACAAAATTGATTCTTAACTTTCAAAACTTCTAAAGTTACTTAACCTAAATTGGGCAAGTAATTGCTCTTACATGTCACAGAAGTTCTAGATAAGATCCAAGAGTAGAATCAGAATCAGAAATTTCACTGTCCCTTTGTAGCAACTGAACAATGTTAATTGAAGAAAGCGACCAGATGAAAGCTGGATATGAGACTCAATTTCAACAAACTGGAATCAAGATGTTTATTACTGAACTTTTAGCAAGGTAAGAAGGGATTCTTCTTCTATGGATTTCCTGTAAACTGCATTTGTGGAAATTCGAGAACCATACATTTAAAACTTAAAGGTTTAGGTAATTATCCTTAATATTCACAGAATAGTACTTATCTTGTTAGATTTATTTCAAGTTATATGTGTAAATTAAAAGCTAATCAATCTTCCACTGTGACTTATTGTTTTAGACAAGCAGATAATAAGATTTTTTTTTTGTATTTTCATCCTTGGAAGCATAGCTTCAATTTAATCTATTTTCTTGAGTCTTATTGTCTTGTTGTTAAAAGACAAATTAAATTAGTCTATTTCAAGTTTGGTTCCAATTATGAACATATAATAACAATGCACTCTACTATCCACATAGGATCATTTGAATCCTGATGGCCCTCTATGTTTCTCTTTAACACCATATGTGTTATGGACATGTGTACATAAAAGTTCTAAAAACCTGACAGGATGGTGACTAGTATTTACCAACTGTAAATATTCCCATGAACAGTACTGTAAGATAGCTTTCCCAATGTGTTTAATCTATATTCCAGAATTGTAGATTGGGGAAAACTAAGATTGAGTCTGCAGATGCTTTTAGATTCATCTATTGTAAGATGAGTAATTAATTCTCAATAAACTCTTTACATGATAGCCATTCTGGAATTTCCGGTCCCCGTATTTAAATACAAACAAATCTCCAATATGAAATTGTTCCTATTGCTGAAAATTAACTTGGGAAGCTATTTTCTCATTACATCCGTCCATAACTATAATACAACCTAGCTTCATATACAGTAGAACTTTGATCCAGCATATCAAACCCAGTGTAAAATAAAGGAGAATGTATCATAAGAGAAGATAGTTGAAGAAATTATATCACAAATATATCCATATAAGCCTATGCAGAAATATTAATTTAGACATAATTACTTTTACAAGTATACACTTTTTATTTATTTCTATGTCTTTTATCGAAGGAAACTCTAGGCAGTGGACATAAAAAATGCAAATCATTTTTTAAAAAATCCAGATAGAGGTGCCTATAAACAATCAGTCTCCCCATATAACCTATATACATAGGCCAAAGCTCCAAAAAGATAAACATCTTCTGGTCCCAGCATCTGAGAGAAAAACCATGTCTTCACAGCTTTCCAAAAGGCCAATAAATTGGGGGCATCCAAATATCAGGGAAGAGACTTATAAAGGACAGTTATCACAACAGAGAAAGCAGACATCCTAGCTTGTCTTGGATCTTGGAAACTGCTATAACTTGAATTAGATGTTTGGTCCATGTTTGGTCATTGTTATAGACATAGTATCTCTATCAGAGAGGTCTTTTATAGCTCTATGAGGAGATGCTACAGAGAGGCTCTGGGATTTTGGTATGCAGAGCATATGATTTCAATTTTTTTATCTAGAAGTATATTTCCATAATGAGGAGAGTTGTTGCAAGTATCAACTAAGCCAACCCATTTATCTCTCATTTTGGTTCTAAGGATAGCCCTGGTGCATTTTCTTACTGGTTTTTCTCTATCCATTCCCATCCCTTCTTATCCCATCATATCTTACGTATCATTCTGACCCATGGAATCACAAAGGCTAACAGCAATGATTGTGGATCATGTTATGGAGACTCACATGTGAATGATTTAAACTAGAATCACTTGCATGTCAATAAACTAGGAAAACTGATCTGCCTTTTACACTGGCATGTTAATGAGATTTATTTTAATTTTACCTTGAATTTTATTTTGTTGTTTCAGTCTCCATTTTCATAGTTTTATTTCTACTTTTAGAAAGAGAGAGTGAGGAAATGCATCTAATAAATATATGTAGTTAGTTGTGTCTAGATTTTTTTCTGTTTTCACCAGTACATTGAATCAGTCTATATCTCCTGCATATAATTCTAAATGTGCAACATAGTTTGATTGTGAGATTCCTAATACACACAAGTCATCTATGTTTTCATAGGTTCACTAAGATAAAATTAATGTAATGATCATGTTATTAAACCTGAATGTTATTATTATATTAGGAATAATTTATCTTCTAATTGGATAAAGAGCTAGAGAGCTTTTTATAACCTAGCATATTAAAAAAACTGCACTTTCTCCATAGCTAAGGTCCTCACTTATATAGGACAAATTTCTGGTATAGCTCTTTCAATATCCAATGGTATATATATTTGTTGTCTCTATAGCAGTTTACAATCTAAGAATTATAGTTCATATTTTTGGGAAACTGACTTTTTCAAAGTAACTGATATTAAGGCATAATTATTCTACTTAAATTAATAAAAGGCACCAGATTAGAAACCGGGAGACTGTGAATTCTAGTTACACCTTGGGCAGAAAATCAATCACGTGACCTTGGGTTAATCATTCTCTCTCAGCCCTTAGGCAATGGCAAACCACTTCCGAAATGTTGTCAAGAAAACTGAAGGGCCGTGTCCAGAGAATTGGCAGAAGTCAACCCTGATACAAACACACACACACATACACAAAATGCCTGTCTTCAAACTCCATAGAGAATAAACATTTAGCCACTGTGCCTGCACTAAATCAATTACAATATATATCACTCCGTTCTTTTTCCTAATGGTCAAATAACCATAGGAATTTCTCCCATCATCCTTACGATGCCAGCTGCCAGGATGATTTTTGGATTTTCTAGAATGTCATAAAAAGGGGAAGCCATTCTTAAACTCCCCCCCCCTTTTTTCTTGTTTACATGTTTTATTCATTCTCGCAAATATGCAAGCAGTAGAGGAATGCATCGCAGAGTCCAAATTAGCACTCTCAAGCAAGATTCAGATGCCAACTTAATGTTAAATCTCCTTGACATTCTCCTCCAGTGCATGAAAGGGAGAAACAAGCATGGATAGATAAATTCCTGGTTGTATCATTTTCATGATTATAACTTTGTTCTTTCAAAGTTTCCCTTGTATAAATATCAGTGTGTGTGTGTGAAGGCCTCCTGCAGGACCATCTGTGTATAACATATGCAGAAACTGATTCTGGGTATATGGAGAAGAGTTTGCACAGTGTTGGCAGCCTCCTCACACAGTCCCATTGCTAGAAATCTCAGATTAAGAGGGAAAGCTCTGGATAGGCAGGGGTTTCTTCTTCTAGCTGCCTGAAAGGGCTTTCCTGGGACTCCAATGGTTTATTCAAAGAGAAGCTACAAGATGGCCTCAGCGTTTCCTTGGTGGTTGTCTTCTTCTGCTGTCCCTGGTAGGCAGGCCAGTGCATTTGCCTCTCTCTGCAAAGACAGAGGCAGAAATCCAGGGAGCCTTCACATCAGAGCCATGATAAGGTTTCCTGTCTGACGTCCTGACAGAAGCAGTGGGTCCCCAACCGCTTCTAATTCTTAGGCTTCCGGCTGGGGCTCCAGCCTGAACCCCCCTGTGCTATCAGCTCCACACCAGATGCTTTTCAGGATACTGTGGTAAAACTGTGCAGGGCATGAGCAGCAATTTGGGGTTTTCTCCGATGTCAACCTGGAAGACAAATTGGATGTGGGGTGGCAGTGGTGAAAACAGAGACTGAGGAAAGATGCCCTGCCATGTCATTGCCTATTATTCACTGTTGTTTTTCTCTTGGGCGTGCAGAAGAAGAAGCAATGAGTCCCCCAAGTGGTGTTATGGTAAGGGTTGAAATTGGGGAGACTTCTGATCAACCTGGTTATAAAAAAAAGCTAGAAAGTTTTCCAACATGGCCAAATTACAATGGAGCATTGATGTGTCCCCCTAGTGGTAGAGCATGAGCCACTACACCTTATGGATCATTTCTCTGGGAAACCGGCATAAAAGAAAAAACTTTTAGCATGGCAAAGCAAGCAAAAAAGATATATCTGCGTGCATGTTTCTGCATATATTGAGCCTCCAATGAAATAACTAAAGGAGATTACATTAAAGAATTGACATACTAGAAAACGTTTTGCTTCTTCTGGGATGTCTACGGAGATTCTCAGTCAGCCAGGTCATGGTTGTCCCAAAGGTGCTTTTTTTCAAGAGGCAAGTGGACTTTCTGGTTTTTCTCTGAAGATATTTCACTTCTCATCCAAGAAACTTCTTCAATTTTGACTGGATGGTGGGGAATGGAAGGATTTATGCTCCTTGCAGACAGCTGGTCATTTGCATTCTTTTAGCCAGTCGTTAATGTCACCTGAAGGTTTATCTGTTTCATTAGGGTCACCTGAGTGGTGTAGATGGGTGTGGATCCCAGAAAAAATCCTTCTGGGATCTTTTCAACCGCCTTCTACAACAGCCTGAAATTCATCATTGTTACATGTTGTTTTCTTGTATAAAGACAACAACAATAAAATCCATTGTTTCCAATACATGAGAAATCACTACTATGATTCCGACTGCCTCCTGAACCTCAGGGTCTGTTCTTAAGTGAATGACGGACCATCCTCAGTTGGTCCTGTTATTTCATTGCCATTCAGATTTACTCTAAGAAAGATTTCTGTTTCTAGTTGCTTCTTGCAATGCAGTACCATTAAGTTCCAAAGGCAGACTCAATGGAACCAGACAGCTTAGATATACTATCTCAGCTCATGCCATTATTCATCTCTTTCCTTGTTATGTAAGTATCTGGTCTTTTAGTAAAGTGATTTACATGGGTGTGGTGATTTACATTTCTTGGATATCTATGCTCACAAATGGAAAGCAGGAAAAAAGAGCAAGAAAGTTTTCGATCCTTTTTTAGATGACAAAACATGTCTGGTCACATCCATGCATAAGAGAGGTAGACACATTTGTTTTGGTAGCTAAAAGTCTTTAGTTCAGGTTATAGGATTTGGGGCAGTGGTATTATAACATCACCTCAGGGATGAAAAAAAGAAAAACAGCCTTTTTTTCCCTCAGAGCAAGTGAAGGTTGTGTATAAAGCCTAGTGGACCCTTAATTCAAATATTTTTATTTTTTGCAAAAGCACCCAGAAAATTGCTGGGTTAAAATTCAGAGCCATTCCAGTAGCCACAACAAATTAGTCTGTATGTTTCAAAACAAAACTGAAGCATGTGTTTTTGCCTATGTGGGTGTGGACAAACTATCACAAATGATCTCTCACCATCAAAGATGCATGAAACAAATTGTACTTTTCTTGACACTTTTCCAAAAGACAGGAGGCCACTTGGACAAGCGATGAACACTTTTCCCTTTCTTTTGTTTCAGCAGATAAAATCCTACAACTCACAAAACAGTAAATGAGCCCACACAGCAGATGACTGACAACTTGGCTGGACAAGCAAATTACATATGTGCAAAGAGACATCTCCTGCAAAAGTGCACTGGGCAATACTTACCCTTAATGCCAGCCAAATAGTCATCAAAAGGATGCATACTTTTGAATTTCTGGAAACTTTTCATTAGACATATAATGCAAAAAAAATAAAGAGATAACAAGAGAAAAACAAAATCAAGAAGAGTAAAAATTAGTCCATGTATTATGACTGCGAAATCTGTATTTTAGATCTTGCCACAAGATAGAAAGAGTACAGTCTTAATAAATTAATAAAAATAACATTGTTATTTATGGTGGACTTGTAAAAAAACAAAGAAATATTGGAGCAGGATTCACATCTTAATATAGAAGATTCTTAAAGTGAATATAAAGATAAAACCAGAGACTTTTCTTTTGGGCTTAATTAGCAGAGAAGTTTAAAAATAATTTGGAACTTTGATGTTATGTATGCTGATATATTATGTATACTCTATGTGCTAAAATTGAAGGATATTTTGGAATATCTACAATGGAAGAATGGCTGCAAAAGTTGATGGAGTTAGCAGCGATGGATAAATTGACTGTTTTGATTAAGGAAAAGAATACAATTAATTTTGTTTCTGTTTGGAAACTGCTTCTGGACTTTGTGCTTGAGATGGAAAAAAAATGAAACTTTGATTTTGGGTTTTGCTGATTAGATAGATTTGTTTTCACAGAAATGGCTAGCATTCATTATAGTATAATGTAAAAGAAAAAAGTTGAGGTTGTATGTTATTACCTTGCTCTACTGTGTCAAAAAGAGTCAGAAGTCAATGCTTTTATTTTTTCCCGTTTTATCTTACACTTTTTCCTCTTTCCCTTCTCCCCCTTTTCCCTATTATTCCCATTTTTCTTTGTATTTCTGCATTTTATATTTTGATAAACTAATACAAATGTAACTAAAGTAAAATCTTTAAATATACTTGTTTTAAAGCAACTGCTTCAAAATATACCTTTGATTTCATGCAACTGCCCCAAATACACACACATGCACATACATGCATACAAACATACATATGTTCCTAAATTATTGAACAGAGAATGAAAGCTGCCAACAACCTGCATTCATTACTGCAAGTAATGCTCCAATCCTAGTGAATCACATCGTTTCACTCCAGCTGAAATCTGTGGTGGATTTATTTTATGTTCTGATTGCTAGATGCTGCAAGCTTTTGACTTAGTGAATCATCAGCAATACAGAACAAGCTGTATTACAATACTGAGTGAGATCATTTCTCCCTCCAGAGCAGTATTGTAAATTCTAAACCAGTATTTTTCAAACTTGGCAACTTTAAGATTTGTGGAATTATTCTGGGAGTTGAATTCATACATCTTAAAGTTGCCAAATTTGGAAAGCATTGCTTGAAACTGATCAGCAGCAGCAGCAGCAGCAGCTTCTAAGAATTACTACAGGAATATAGGCAAGGTATCATGTCCTAAAGCTGAACTGGCTTTCCACTGAAGAGAAGAGAAGAGAAGAGAAGAGAAGAGAAGAGAAGAGAAGAGAAGAGAAGAGAAGAGAAGAGAAGAGAAGA
>JANHFL010003014.1:163767-174350 GCA_032468155.1 Oxyrhabdium leporinum
AAGAGAAGAGAAGAGAAGAGAAGAGAAGAGAAGAGAAGAGAAGAGAAGAGAAGAGAAGAGAAGAGAAGAGAGAAGGACCTTGGAGGTCTTCTAGTTCAACCTCCTGCTTAGGCAGGAAACCTTAGGCGAGAAACATGTTGGAACTTAAGCTGCAACATGGTAATGCAAATGTTACCCCATTTCCATTTGTGTCTTAATGTGGCATACAAGTATGTAATGAGATGAGCCTGCATGTGACATCATGTAAATTTTGGTGCTGTTATAACATCCACATTCTGAAAGAGAATGCTGAGAGGAAAAACTGTGTGAAGTCTCTGTGGGAAATCCCCAAACCACTGTCCATCACAGCTTTCTCCCACTTTCATGACCCTGTCAAAGTCTCTTTGTAATTATATATAATTATGTTATTTGAGGACCAATTTCAGTTTTATGGACCATTTTGTTCTAGTATTTCATTTCTGAGTCTCCTGTGTAAAATCAAGCTCATAAGAGGGGCCTATAAATTAGAGTTCAAGTAACTTTAGCTTCACCTTGCCTAAGTTAACTCAACGTAATAGTGAGGATAAGAGGAAGAATAGTAACTCTATTCAGTTCCTTTAAGAAAGATTGGATAAATATTGCCTAAGATAGACGTTTAATGCTATCTTTTTCTAAAAATGGCAGTTTTGGTGCAAATTAACTATTTTGAGGATTTTATTGTTCCTTTTGCTTCAGTAACTTCAAGCAGCATAGAAGGAAAGGAAGAGCAAACAACCGTTTATCAAAGGACAGCATGGGGAAGCCAGCGAGCAGTCTTATTGGAAGACTCTCTGAGGAGCATGACTTGAAAACAGAAACAGTTTGGAAGGCTTTGGGATATTCCAGAGACAGACGAGAGAATGCTGAGAAATGCATTGGAAAAACTCTATGGTTGTGAAGGAATCCAGTTGTCTTGGAACTGAAGGAATTATAAGAAGTAGCAGAACTTTGGTCTTGTGCCTTGCTTAATGCATTGCGTGGGTGACCACATCCTTCACATCAGGATTACTGGAACAGGTTACACAGCTTCTTTGACTCAGTGTCCATGCTAATGTTTGAGTGATTTTCTTGTGCATTAAATACTAAAAGACATTATAGACTGTAGTGGAACATGGGGTAGAAGGATCTCACACCTCCCCTCCCAAAAGACTTCCAGATCTTTGCACGCTGGCCCAATACTTTGCTTTGGGACAGTGGCTACATAATTCCAATTGCCACAACATATCTTCAAGAGGCCACTTCATGTGGCCTCCACTCCCTCACTTCAATGGTGGGAGAGAGATAGAGCTCTCAGAACCTGTCTTGAGCTTTTTTGGTAATTAAAAGGGCAAAAAGTAAACAATAAAAATATATCCCTGATATAACCCTCATATAACATAGCAGTGTATGACGAGAGGTTTTAGCCCTTCTGCCCTTTCAGAAAACAAAGTGAAAATGGATTACAAAAGACAATGTAATGTTCCAAGTAGACTTAAAGGTGCTGCTGCAATGCACAAACACACGAGGCAGGAGACGATGCAGACTCTCAGAAGGTTGTAAATAATATTAATATCTTCCTATCTAGCCAGAAGGAGGGAATGAAAAGCTAAAATGGCATAGTCAATTATTCTCTTAGTTATGGAGAAGTAAGAATTTTAGACTTGACTTAATGCCACACAGGAAAAAAATCCAGTCTAACCCTTGTAAGAACAAATTTATATATTTCTACAAAAATAGGCATTTTTCTTGAACCCACCTGCTTTATTTTACATTGATTTTCCTTTCCCTGATAATTCCAGTGTTAATTTGAAGCTCTGGAAAATGAGACCCATGTTTTTTTTCTTAAAGCCCCAGTTCACGCCTTCTTCCTTCCATTCTCTCCTCCACTTCTGCTTGTTTACAAAAAAGACACAAATGTTCTGTTGTTATCAGAGAAAGTGACAAGGGTATTATATGCCTACATAAGGCATCTCGCTCATGTGAAGATGGGGATACTAGGTCTGTGTCTGTCACATAAGTGGGTCAGCTCTGACTGTCAACTTGCAGCCTGTCATAGGCCTTTCAGATCAAATTCCTGCTGGCAATGAAAGTCTGAAGCTTTCCTTTATCTGTAAGCTCCCCTTTTTCCACTTTCTTTCCCTTCCAGCTCCTATACCTCAACAAGCCCTTTGAGCAGCCTGTTCTTATCCAGCGTATGAATAAATGCATGTCTTATTAACATTTTTTTTCACTGAAATAAAAAAAAATAAGTCGCAATTCACCATATGACCTACTTACATGCTCAGTGGAGAGGGCAACAGAGAAACTTCAATGTACCTTGATTTTATATTAAAGCTGTTCCTATGCCCAATGGTGTATCTCAAGTTCTAGATTCATCTCTAAGAGAATGATTGCAACAACTGTTGAGATGTGAGCAATAGGCACATTATGTCAGCAATTTTATGGTAGCTTAGCAGCTTTGGGCTTAATAGTTTATAGGGAATCTATATATGCAGAAAAATATCACTCAAGAAATAATATTGCTTAGAAATAATTTGAGATTCTCAATAGACATGGAATGGGAAATATAAAAGAAGCTACTTGAAGTCTTCTTTAGCCTAATGTTATTTAACCTCAGGTAATAATTATAAAATAATTTCATTCTTCTTTCCTCCCACCAATCATTTTTTATGAGAAGTTTTACTATACATTAATTCATTTCCATTTCCCTTTGCTTTGCTCCATTTTAAGGTCTAATTATAAAATAAATTTATCTCTACTAATTGTAAAGCCTTGAAAGGCAGCCCCAGGTAAAATGCACTGTAGAAGTTGCACAATTCCCCAGAGTTCCTGGAAATAGGAATTAGAACTGACATTGAAGATATTGAAGTGAGGGACAGTTTTTGTAATTTTTAGAGCTGACTATCAACAATAATCTTATAGAAAAATCTATCTTTGTGGTCACTAAAAGTCAAGACTGGTTTGTTGGCACTTAATTTTAAAAAAATCAGCAGTAAAAATCCAACATTCAAAAAAATACACAATGGACTAACAGTTGATAGAGTAGAAATGAAGGCCTTGGAAAAAATATTCAGATAATGTGATGTATTTATACCTACAAAAAAGCAGAATCATGCAGGCAATGGTTTTGCCTGTGATACTTTAGGGAAATAAAAGTTGGAAAGATAGGATAGAAAGAATTCTGATACTGTTGAACTCTGATGTTGAAGAATCCTGAGAAGAAAACAAACAAACAACTTATCAAACCAAGAGCTCTTACTCAAGACACAAATAGTCAAGCTTGAAATATTTTTCTTTGGATACATTGTGGGAAAACCTAGTTCTCTGGAGAAGTGTGTAATGCCAGGACAAGTAGAAGGAATGAGAATAAGAGGATGATCAGCAGCAAGATGGACGGACTCAATTACTATAACAATGAGTGCACAGGGGAAATGCTGAAGGAATTAGATAGGGACAGATCATCATGGAGAAAATCTCCCTATGTTAACACCAAGAGAACTGACGTGATGGATCACCATCATGATGATCATTAATGTGGCATCCAGAAAAGCACATCTTCAAAATGAACATTTACTTTGAAAATTATGCAGTTACTAGCATAGCAGAGTGGTTGATTAGGAAGGTTAAAAAAAACACCTTTATTTTCAATAAATTGTCTGATGTATTATTGAGTCTAGTGCAACATGGTGACAGAAAGTGGTGAACGGACTAAAATCCAAGCCTTTTAGAATGGCGCTTTAGATTTCAATTACAGAAGCAGCTTAACCACAGAAAGTAGGGTTTGCTGTTTGCAACATGAACTTTGACTGGTAAGCAACATCTTCAAGCTTCATCTTCTTGAACCAGTGTGTCCTCTGTGGAGAGCTGCAGGGTTGGACTTGTTTCATTCAGCATGCTGGTTAGTTCAAATTTAAAAGGACAAGAAGCATCATCTGAGAGCCCATGAATATCAAAACATCATGGATTAACACTTCAGGTTGCAGCCATACTCAAATCACAAACCACCTGACAGGATATTAGTGTATTCTAAGGTCCTTATTTGTGTTGATTCTTGCCTGGAAGTCAAACTCAATTGCAAATACCTTTGCTAGGCTCTCCTACAGCAGGATGATTAATGCTATCTCTATTGAAGAACACTGCAAATATTGATTGATAAAATACCAACCAGAAATACTTCTTCAAGACCATAGATATGGACTACACCTGTCAACTTGAAAAATTTACACCCAGAATGGCTGATGAACATTGATATTGCAAAGAAAATAGCGATAGCGATAGCACTTAAGACGTACATACCGCTCCATGGTGCTTTACAGCACTCTCCGAGTGGTTTATAACGTCAGCATATTTCCCCCCACAATTTGGGTCCTCATTTTACCGACCTCGGATGGAAGGCTGAATCAACCTTAAACCAGTGAGAATCAAACTGCTGGCATTCAGCAGAATTAGCCTGCAGTATTGCATTCTAACCACTATGGCTCCTATTGCAAAGAAAATGTCTTCAAAGAAAAAAATAATAATATACAATTAAGATTAAAAAGAAAGTTAAACTTTGTTACTTTTAATAATTTGTGGATGCCTTAATAAAGGCTACATAGGGGTAGTTAATGAAATGCCTTTTTTTCCCCTTGGAAACAAGTGGCACGGAGTTGAATCCCTTTTACCCATTCTCAAATCCAATTCACTTTTACTTAGGAAAAAAATTATTTCATTCTCCTCTATGGAATTGAGGGGAGAGAACAGCACATATCTGCAGCTGAACAATGGTTTATTTGTGCAAGTTATTGCTTTATCTATTTTAATAGACCTATATAGTTTGGGAATTTTTAAAATTTGCTTTATTTTTCTGTGCTATGGTTGTTCTCATAAGCACTGGGCCCGAGTTAGAAAATATCAAGTGCTTTCCAAAATTTGCTAAGAATTATTGAGCATTCCTCAATTTGTGCATATCCTTCTGCTTTGCACACTCCACAGGTTGTGAGTATGCTTGAGTTCAGTTCAAGATGCTGGTGCTTACCTGTAAAGCCCTTTATGGCATGGGACCAAGTTGATGGACCAATTCTCCCCAGTTGCTTTTGCCCTGATCTGACAAGAAAGCCATGCTACGAATCACATCTATTAAGGGTATCATCTTACAGGACCCAAGAAGAGATTTTTCAGTCATGACAACGGCTGTTTGGAACATCCTCCCCCCCCCCCCCCGAGTTTAGATTAGCTCCAATCTTGTTGGCCTTTTGCAAGGGCTTGAAGATGTAACTATGTCACCAGGCATGGAGGTATGAATATGTGGCAGAATCTATAAGATGGCTCTGTTGATAGGTGCTTGTGATTGTGCCTTAGCTCCTGATTATGTATTTATTGTTAAGAGGCAAAAAGATTATCCCTTTTTATTTTGCTTTCAATCTCTGTATCCCTAAGATTCATTTTTTTAAAATGAGTACATAACTACATTTACAGTATTTAGAAATGAGAAAGCTTTAAAAATTTAATAAAGGGCATTCTGTATCAGGGTTACAATCCTATTAAGGCAGCATGAACTATGAAATTCATTACACATATTTAACAGCCATGCATTCCTTGGCATGTTGAAGGACAGCTTTACACAATTATTCTCATATATCGATCAGATAGCTATGATGGTCTTCGACCATAATAAAGATTTGATTTGATTTGATATATACATATTGGGCTAGGCGTTGCAGTCTAGTTGTATAAGAAATAAGATGCAAACTATGCACTCTTTTTTGCATCAAAACCTTTTTCTTCACCGGAGTTTGTTAAGAGGTTGATTAATGATGTGTGTCAAATTGAGATTGACTTTTAAATGAAATATTGTCTTCCTTGCAGGAGTAAACATGGTGCCACCTGCTGTACAAGATGGGATTCCAATCAATTGACAAGTTAATCTGTCAAAGAATATTCTCAAAAGGTAAAAATTCTGAATATATAACATTTTTCTACAAAGTACTTCTCAGGAACAATTTCACTTTGACTACAATGAACAGTGAATTTCTACTTGTCAAATTACTTCAAGGTTCTTTTTAATAGGAAGTGATATATAAATATTTTAAATAAAGAAATGATTATATATTTCCTAACAGAAGCTGTATGCTTCTCAATGCCTTGTGAGGAAGGCAGCTACTGTATTGTGTTTGTGCCTGTTTGCAGGCTTTTGTTGATTGGCATAAGGGTTTTTATTACATAGAGCTGAAATAGGTTGATTTTGGGTTAATCTTCACATTTTCTATTTTCAAATTTTCAAAATACTTTGGTTAAGAGAACGTAAGAATAACATCTTCTCTTCCATATGTGTTTCATTTAAATTCTGCCTTACAATAAAATTTATATAATTTTGAACAGGCCAAGAATATCTGTACTTCAATTGAAACTTACTTACATATCCTCAGCACGTATTATTTAGTATAATATCCACACAGAATTGGGAAAACAAGAATTGGGAATTCTTACATAAGGGAAAGTACAGAAAAATAACATTTACAATTCAGTGCCAGAATCTAAAAACTTTCAGATATCTAAATAAGAAATTTAAAACCAGAAGTAAAACATCTGTATGTCTTTATTTAAGTTTTGTTTTCTCAAAGAAACCAACTGTCTGAGAAAAAAAGCACAGGCTTATAAGCAAATTGATCTTATCTATACTCTTCACTTGCCCTGATGCTATAAATTCGAGAGGCTCAGAAAATTCAGATGTAAAAAAATCGCAATCTGTGCAACAAGTATTACAAAACCCCTTTTCAATTATTTATCCATAGTTACATCCCCAAATTAAAAACAGAAGAGAAAAAGATTTGACATCAAACCTTTGAAAAAAATAATTGTATTTATTGTCTTCTGAGATATCCAGTGTCCGAAGAGGACCTGTGTGCATGTTTCTCTACTGGTGATTAGGGGACTTTACAACAGACTTGAAAGTCATAATAATTAACACTTGGAACTTTATGGGAGGACAAAAGTTGTGTTAAGCCAACGTAGTATCCGACCTCCTCCACATAGCAATGCAAACATGCCCCAAAATAGCAAACCTCAAATTCCAAATTCAGGTTTACAAGGAAAAAAAAGCCTCCCCACCCCCATGTTAAACACCAGGCATACTTATTTACTGCTCTCTTACTTTCTAAATTAGTATGGCTCAGTATACCCATACAATTGCCTTGCATTCTTCCCTCACATCACCTCAATTTTTAAATCCTAACTTATAGTGCATCAAGAATGTTGTCAATTTTGCTGATCAAATCCTGACGCCTGCTGGAATGGATCTTTTCATTCTCTATGTACGTATCCTTCTTAAGTTTGCCAACAACCAGACGCTCGGCCTCCAAAGATGATTTCACAACCAGCTCCTTGACTTGACTATCCAGTTTCTGTATTTCGCTGACCTTGAAAGAATTTGGGACAGAATGTTAGGAATGCAACAACACAGTCACAACTTTAAAAGCAATACTACTTTAAAAAATAGAAACAATTTTTTATAAAAACATGTTTCTCAATTATTATGTGCAATACTGTTTAAGGTTTCCTTTTTTGGTCAGTAGCAAATTCGAATGACAGAAAACACGATGGCCTAAATTCTCCCAAACTTCACCTTCCCATTATCAACTGCAGTGAGCCAACACTTTGTCCTTTTCTGTTGAAAAGTGCCTGCAGGACTGACTTTACTTACTCACACTTTGACCAAAAAGTGCACTATGGCGCAAGCGGTCATTACAGATCTTTTCATTAAATGTATGAAATATTAAGAAGTATTTATTTACACGCACAGTTGATGGAAGTAATTATATGCTTATTTGAATAGACACTAGGGCCATTACCACTTTCTGAAGCTGTTGCATTTCATTTCACGCTGACTTAACTATTTTAACTGTGTGCGTAGCTTGTAGAAAATCTTTCATTTCTAGCACTGACAGTGCTGAAGAAATTATAACCAAAAAGTATGATGCAGCAAGAGAAGTGACTTGGATATTGCTCAGGTGGCATTACAATACTGCTAGTGTCATACATTTCCTTTAAGAGCCGTGGTGGCGCAGTGGTTAGAATGCAGTACTGCAGGCTAATTCTGCTCACTGCTCAAGGTTGACTCAGAGCCTTCCATCCTTCTGAGATGGGTAAAATGAGGACCCAGATTGTTGGGGGCAAGAGGCTGACTCTGTAGATGATCAGGCCTTTTTCCAACTTCGCTAAACCGGGCGTGGCCAGCACATGATGCATCCGGCCCGCAAGCTGCGAGTTTGACAGCCCTGGTCCAAGTGCTATTGCTATTAACTGAAGGGAGGCCTTGCTAGAATTAAGTGATATAGTCAAGTCAGTTAAAGATACTAGTTAAAATACAGATGGTCCTAGATTTACAACCATCCATTTAGTGATTGTTAGAAGTTATGATGGTGCTGAAAGAAGTGACTCAACTGTTTCTCACGCTTACGACAGTCACACTGTCCCAGTGCTCATGTGACCAAAATTTGGATACTTGGCAATTGGCATGTATGCACAAGGGTTGCAGCATCCCAGGTCATGTGACGGCCATCTGCTACCCTCCCAGCCAGCTTCTAACAAGCAACGTCAATGAGGGAAGACAGCTGTTCTTAACGACCACATTGATCCACTTAACAGCTGCTGCAAAAAAGGTCATAAAATCAGGCTTGACTCAAGGCAACACATGAAGCTATGTCCAAAATTAGATATTTCAACTTTTTCTCTGGAATTCAAAAACCTAAAAGATGCATGATTGGATTTCAGCATTAACAGACTCTTACTTTGTCACACAGGTCAGAACCTTCCATCTTCAACTTGGATTGCAATGAGGCTATTTCATTTGTTAAGGCTTTATGTTCAACTTCCAGAGACTTTTTGCCACTATTCAGAGTAGATATATCGCGTGACTGCTTGTACTTATTCACAGCTTCATCAAAAAGGCGGTAGAGACATAGTCTCTTATTCACTCCAGTTAGAACTTGCTCCGTAATGCATGCAACTTTCATCCTAGCTTCTGCTGCTGGATCCTGAAAGACAACAATGCTTTACATGGGAAAAACTTTAAAGATGAAGCATTCCTATATTGCATTTCATGGTTTATGTATTTATTTAAAACATCTGTATATGTTAAAATCAAACACTGATCCAATAATAAAACAATATATACCATTAAAACAAATAATAATAAAATCAAAAAAGGAAGAAAATAGAAAAACCTGGTGCTGCAACTCCATGTCACTAATACTATCTATCACTTTCTCCTCCCATTATGACTTCACCCTATTTCAGCACTTGGGAGGGGGGGAAGCCAGGTTTTGCATGCTCTCTGGAAGGTTAAAGGGAGGGGAGAGGGGGACAACTGTTGAATCTCCAAGGAGAAGGTGCTTGATAGGTCAATGTTTTGTTAAAATTGAGTCAAAGTTAACAAAACTAGAGTTGAAAAACATTTTTAATCACCACAACCTGAAGATAAAGAGATTATATTAAACTGTCCAGTTTTGTATCTGGGCAGACTTTTCAAAAATGAAATATCAACCTTTACAGCAGTATAGATGTTTGCTGCTTAATTTCATTTGGACAAATAATTGTCTATATTAACAAGCAATTAAATAATAGCTTTACATGGAACAGCCTGGGTGCTAACTTTTAGTTTGCATATAAAAAAGCAGGTCAGGTACAATAAAAGCAATGCTAAAAAAAATCTAATATCCAAATAAAAGTTATCCTATGGAACAGTGACTCCGTCTTCTCTCAAAACTATATTGTGATACCTTAGTGATGGAGAAGTCCAACCTCACATACAGAATCACCGTAAAGAATAGGATGTAGAATGCTCCAACTACCAGCAGAGGTTCTTGCAACATCAGGATTTTATTAAAGGTGTAGTGTATCTGGAAAAAGGCAAGTAGTAAGGAACGAGTAAAATTTATTACATGTTTCCCTGATTTACAACCATACTATCTCAGTATTTTTTAATTAATCATCTACTAATGTTTTTCTGTTACTGCCATGACACATTTAATACTAAATTCACAGCAATTTGGGCTGAAAGAATGAGAAACTGTTTTAATGCTTTACACGAACCAAGTAAAGAATTTGTTTTTACCACAATATCTTGGATATGTTGTTCAACTAGGTTACTCTTATGTGCCACAATGACTGGACGGCCAAATGTATCAAGATAGGTATAGTGAAGTTCATCAAGAGCCCGACTGATATCATATGGACTGTCCACGTGAATATTTCTGCAGACAACAGGATGCAAAAATGTCAGATATTGGGGGGGAGGGGAATCTAAAGATATCTAACAGTTACGACTAGTTGGTTAACATATGTCATAGCTTGTATGTACAGTGCATTCAGAAGGTATTCAGAGCCCTTTCACTTTTGTCAATTTTGTTATGTTGCAGTCTGATTTTACAGCTGTTGAAATTCATTTTCCCCCCCCTCATTAATCTACACTCAGTATCCCCTCATGACAAAGTGAAAACAGAATTTTAGAAATGTCTGTAAATGTCTGTAAAAAGAAAAACTGAAATATCACATTGGCATAAGTATTCAGATCCTTTGCAACAACACCCCAATCCAGATGTGCAAAA
>JANHFL010003015.1:0-29843 GCA_032468155.1 Oxyrhabdium leporinum
AAGCCGCGCCGTACCGTGCCCTCAGTGACCCTTCCCCCCCCCCCCCCCCCCCAGCCAACTCGCTTTGAAAGAGCGTGGCGTCGCCTCCCGCCCTTCCTCGCTCAGCCGACAGAGGCCGGGCTTCCCCCTTCCACAGCTTTTGCGTTGCCGGACCCCCGGGGGGTGGTGGGGGTGGTGGTGGTGGCTCGTGCTCGTCCGGCTGCCCCGCCTTCTTGGCCCCGACCTCGCGCTGGCGCGGCTCTCCGGCTTCCCGTCTCAAGCCGGCTAGGGCGAGCCGGGGAGGTCGTCGTCGTCGTCGGCGCAGCTGCCGCCACCGCCGCCGCATTTTGCAAGGCTGGGCGCGGAGGCGGTAGGTAGCTTTGCACTGGTCTCTCGTTTGCTTTTACGCCTCCGGGAGGGGAAGGGAAGGGGCTTGGGGCAGACCGTGGCTCGCTGCAGACGCCCCGGGCTGGGGATGGGTGGGTAGGCGAAAACGGGGCGATTCCTCCCTTTCATCGCCTTTCGCGCGAGGGCCATCCCGCCAGCAAAGCAGCCCCGTGGCTTTACTGGAGGATTTCTCTTGTTGCATCTCCCACCCGTGCAGCCGAGCGCCCACGAGAGAGGTAACGGGCCGGGGAGTGGAGGTGGGGTGGGGGAAGAGGCATTTGGGGGAAATCGCAGGAAAAACACCCCGGCCGTCTCCTGGCTGTGACCGAGCGCAGGACAAAGAGGTTAATTGTCCCGCTGCCGGGCCAGTTGTCGTTCATGCGCATAGCAACGTGGGGTTTGGGCAAAGGAGGGGCCGGTGACTCTGCCTTCCCTCCGAGCCCCCCCGAGCCCCCAGCCCTCATCCAAGTTGCGGAGGGAGGTAAAACGGCTTCCTCCCAACGCTGCCCTCTTGTGGGATGCTGCGGACCCCGAGTAGGGGATCGGTTTTCTCGCGAGGAGGCTCCTTTTAGGGTGCAAGCAGCGGAGTTGGTCCTACCTGCTAAGAAGCCCAGTGGAAAAACAGTCTCGATGGGGATCTCTGGCGCGCGTTTGGCCTTGTAGCTGAGCTGCAGGTCGGAAAGGTCTGGCATTCCCACGAAGCCTGCAGATAGTAGGAATGCGCGCGGGCAGCCACTGGAAATGTGAAAAAGCCGGCGCACCTTCTTAGGAGAGAAAAGTTATTTCGGTAGATAGGAAGCGGGAGAAGAGAAATCTAAAGACAGCAGGGATCGGTCTTTATTGCAGTTGAATCGACCGATGCTGCAGGTTGCAAAACAACAACAACCCTCCCCCCCCCCCTTGGAAGAGAAAGTCCTGAGTTTTTCTTGCTGACGGAGGGCAAGTAAAGTCAAACGCTGTTTCTGTTACGTGGAGGTCAGACGTGCAGTGGGAATGGTGGCGGTGACCTTGGTTGAGTCTCCAGACTTATCAATCAATATTTAGTGAGGCTTTTAAGCAAAATGAGTAGAAGAAGGGGCTGTGTGGGAAGAGACTTGGGAATTCTTCAACAACTTTTGAGTTTAGGGAGTCACACCCTTTAAAGTTTTGAGATAAATGCTGGAGGGTGGCCATTACATATATTAATTAGGAGGACCTCTTTTGAAATCTTGCTTTAATGAATGCAGTCTGTGAATCTGTCTTGACTTCAAAAGTGGGGCAACTCTCAAAATGCCTTGGAAGATGTTGAAAGGTGTTAGTTGGGCTTGTACCTTTCCATGCTTAAGACTTTGGTAGATGCCTTTGTAGAGGTGTGAGTTTGTCTTGGATTGAATGTAGGTACTTCTGGTATTCAGAGCTACTGCAGACAGCCCTATACCCCAGTAAAACAGGAAAAGGAAATATGTGCCTTCATGCTATCAGAAATGCAAACCAGGAAAGTGTAATAGGGTATATTTCTGCCAGTAATTCTTAGTGGATGACCAGGAATTAGTGATATAAACATTTACACTAATTATATATGCCAGAATTATACAGCATAGGAATGAAGAAAAGTAAAAAAAAAAGTTGCCCTAAAGCCTTTAGACAGTCATTGTGAAATCTATTTATCAACTTTAAAAAAATACTGTTCAAAAATTCAGGAAGATGAGCTTTAGATGGTAAACAGAATGCTTTACGTATTTAGACCCCATACATGGAAGACTAATTCTAAATTTGCAAGTGCATTCCAAATTATTCCCAAAAACAATGATAGAATCAATTTTTTTTTTTTTAAATCATTGGATGGTTTAAAGATTAAAGCAGGTTGAAACATCTGTTTCAAGTTTCTGTTTAAAAAGTTCGGGAACTTGAATCTGAATGGACTGCAAATGGTGTAAGTTAAAAGTTCACAAGCTAAGGCAGCTTTTACAAGACAATGAATGAACTTGACACCAGTTGGAGATTGACAGGAGCCGTATCCAATCATCTATGCCTAGGCAGATTATGCACATCCTTGTCTTTAGCGACCTGCCCTTGCAGTTTCCTTTGAATGAAAGATTCAGCTCGGCTTCCTGCATTTGCTGAAGTTTTGGTAATGCCTCATTAGTCAGGGCACTAATGTAGGTTATTGATTTAAGAGAATTCTTTTATCTGCCAGCATGTCACTCTTGAGGGCATAGGGGACCACAAATGATGTTAATTTTATCTGCTGGAAAGAATATGTGTTCTGAATGTGTGAGTACGTGGCAGAAATCTGTTTCACAAGTGTTAGTGTTTTCTATTTATAGCAGTTTCCTTGGAAACTGTTCACATTGGTGTTGGAAATGGTTACACATATATTTCTAGTTGAAATACTATTACAGTATTTCATTGTTGGGTAGGTATATGATAAGAATCTGCTTACAATGAATGGACTTACTTCTTAAATGAAAATGTCCATGATTTGATTTTTTTGAAAGCTTAGAATAATCATGCATTTTCAATGTTCAAGCATTTTTATTAGGATTTTTTAATACATTTGGAAATAGATGTGGTAAGTGCATGTTGTATATTGCTAAATCGGCAGTAGTTGTTGCTATATAAGTTATCCCAAAAGCAAAACTTTTATTCACTATCGTGCTGGCTTTTTATTGCTTGAATTTCTTGTGGGTATGAGTATACTGGAATGCTAGACTCCACTTTTAAATCTTTTGAATGTTCTTATGGTTAGATTTATGTGTTAACCATTCCAACAATGAAGATTATAATTACTGTATCGGTTATAAAATGCTTGCATTGGCAGTTGTATAAACATACTTTAGGATAGCTCAACAGATCTGTGCCATTGGCTACCAGCAATGTACAGTTTGTTTGGTTTTTTAAATTCTTGTTCTTTGTCAGTCTTTGTTTTCATGGTTGTAATTTGTTTAATTTTGCTAACTTTATTATCAATGTTTTGGATTATATGCAGTCCAAGTAGATAACCACAAATACACAGCTGAAGGTTAATAAAGGGATGAAATTTTATCCCTTTTCCTAACAGATAAAATACACAGTTTGAAATACAGATGTGACTAGTTGATAATGTGGTATTCCATTTTATCCACACTGTATTTGTTCATTGCAACTAAACCAACAAGTACTGTTGTGATAATTTAAATTATTGCACTTGCTTTTGAGGAGCAGCTATTTTAAGTAATTTAAATACAAAAAATCAGTCCGAAATAGTACAACTTCACACACGCACACATGCATATATTTAAATTGTCATGAATCACTCCTGGTTTCTCTTACTGAAAATTAGGAGGAAATCACAAAGGGTTCAGGTATTACTCTTTCCTACTCTTTATTTGGCAATGATACTTCGAACTCTGTACTTTGTACTTGAAGAATATGTCCTCCATAAACTCTCCTATTGAAATTAGATGGAATTACAGCTACATAATTGTGTATATATTAGCTTGAAATGCAGTCCTTCTTGTGCTTCGGCAGTCATGTTCTGTACACTTTCTCAAGGTGTGTATTTAAAACAATTACTAAATCCTACCTATTTATGGAGAAAAGATCATTTATTTGTCAAACAAATGTTAAAGTCCAAGTCTATTTTGTAATCTTAACCTGGGCTTCTTTTCAACAATGGCACTTACTTTTCAAGTTTCATGTGCTATTATCTGCTAAATTGAATTTTTATTTTTATTTTGTATACAGCAGGGCAGCTGTGCGGCTTCCTAACGTGTGATCTCGCTTGCTGGATTTGGGCAATATGGCAGGCATCTTGCGTACAGTTGTTAGTAATTTCTCCGTTCCCCTTTTCAACAAGGTGATATGCCACAAAGTGAAGACTGTGAAGACACCAAGAGTACGGACATTCCTTACCCACCAGGTTCTCTGGTGTAAAGCAGCCATCAAACCAGGTTTGTAAACTGGTTCACAGTATTTCAGTTCAATTCTATTTGGGGTTAAAATGTATAGAGGCCTGTCCCAATATTATCGCACTAATATGGTACAGAATGGTAGTTCTTTATCTAAAGATAAGCAGCAGACTTTGGCTATGTTCTAATAGGGTTTTTGAGACTTGTTTCACGCATTACACTAGAGGAGTAGAATGTGAAAGGCCTAGACATTTACACCTTACAGAGAAAGACAGCATAACATTTCTGGGTTCCATTTGCAGAAGCCAACTGTAGAAATTTGTATAGTATCACGCCTTTATTATACAAATAACTCAAGGCAGTGAACATATCCAACATACCTTCCTCCTCCTATTTTCTGCACAACAACAACAACCCTGTGAGGTGGGTTGGACTGAGAATGACTGATCCAAGATCATGCAGCTGGCTTTCGTGGCTAAGATGAGACCTGAACTCAGTTGAATAACAGGCATTAGAAATCTGAAGTCCACCATATCTCAGAAAGTTACCTTGGAGCAAAGGTGGGCGATTAATTTTCCCAAGGGGCCATGAGAAATTGGGACTGTTGTGGAGGGCCAAACCAATAGGGCTGTGAAGGTCCATAGGTGTGCATGCACGCATATACATGAATTGAGAACACTCTCCTTCAAAATAAAAGCAATGCAGTTGAATTGTGTGCATGGTGTACATTATGTCTGATTCCTAATTTCTGATTGACCTCACACAGGCTGGACAGGGCCAGACAAAGGGCCAGACATGACCCCAGAGCTGTCAAATGCTTATGTCTGGCTTGGTAGTGATGTACTTTCAGAGGAAAACAAAACAGTGCCTTTCAGAATTAGCATATAGAACTTATTCAAGAGCTCCAGTCCACATTAATGTATGTCCTTCAGATGCTCTTTGTACTACATTAGCCTTCGTTCTTTGATTGTAACAGCTAATACTTTGTTAACAAAGACAATAGTTCTCCTTGAAAGTATGGAATTGTGCTTTAGAAATGTCTTTGTAAATTAACTAATCTGTTAGTTATCCATTTATCTGGAACAGTTGCTAGATGAATGGTTGTTAGATACATTACACAATGCAGTCTTATTACAAACTGGAGAAACCATAGACTGATAAGACTATCTCCTGAATTAATGTAATGGGTATGTGTCGGTGCATGTTTTATAATTTTATAATTATAATTCTGCAGTGGCAGAATTTCACAGAGCGCATTTTTCCACACATGTGTTTTGAAATGATTTACGCAATTTGGCATGGGATCTAGAAAAGCATTCATTCATTTTTCTACTCTCGTTTTGTTGCTTTCCCAATCTATCATACTAGATGCATTGCAACTGTAGCTCTCACTGTTCGCTTGGGATTCAAAGAGAAATGGCACCATAGGTAGTCCTTGATTTAAAACCATTCATTTAGCGACCGTTTGAAGTTACAACAGCACTGGAGAAGAGATGCTGGTCTTCTCATTGCAGCATCCCAAGGTCATGCGAATGCCTCCCCAGCTGGCATCTTACAAGAAAAGTCAATGGGGGAAGCCAGATTTATTTAATGACCGTATGATTCACATAACCATGTCAAAAATCATAAAATCAGGCACCAGTCACTTAACCATGTTGATTAGTAATGGAAATTCTAGTCTAAGTTGTGATCATGTCAAGGACTACCTGTACAATCAACATGTGTGGCTTTGACTTTTCTCCCATCCCTATTTTGCAATAGAAAGTAGGACACTGTTTGTCTATGTGCTACTTACTATGTTCTACTAATATACCCAGTCTGAATGCACACATGAAAAATTGTATACTATTCTTATTGTGTTATTTTCTGAGATAGCAAATTGGAAGGAATCGTGAAAGCTGTCTGGAATGGGGAGGATTGCCTCTTGGCTATGAAAACTTCATGCTAACTAAATTGCAAACTGTCAAAATGTTTATTAAATCAGTGATGCCTTAAGAGATTACATTTTTCCCCAATACAGAATATATTCAGTTATCTACTAAGAAATCTTTCCTTGGTATTTTTAAAATAATAGCTCCATATGAAATATAACAAGAGCCTTACAGCTTCATTCATTTTGGAAAACTTTTCCAAACATGGATAAGTCTTGATTATGTGACTACACCAGCCTGCTTTTAAGAATCTTATTAAGTGGCACAAGAAAATTACAGTCCTACCTATCAACATTTTTGGAGAATTTATGAGAGTTTTGCAAACTTTAATCTACCAAGTTAAAAGCATATTAGTGAATATTTTAGAACTTATTTGAGAAATATGAGTCTCTTGAACACTCAAGATACTGTATGAAAGTGAAGTTTATGTAAATAAATGTACTTAACTGTGACTATATAACTTATTACTTGTCCGAATAGACGTCTAAGTACTGTAATGCTGCATCTTGCTGTCAGTTTTCTTCAAACCAGATATGTATTTGATTATTTTTGATAATCCAATATTGATGTTGGGTTTGGTGGCAGAGATTGATGATGAATATCATATTTTACTATGTATTTATGTATTTATTAAATTTATATACTCCCCTCACACTGAGGAGACTCTGGGCAGACTTTTGGAATAATATAGTTATAATTCACTTTTTAAGGAAGCCAGAGGTTTCAGGACTCATGGTTAACTAAGGAATTTTGGACATTGTGTGGAGTTGGGCTGGGTAGCATTTATGTGACCAAAAGTCATTGATTTAGTTTCAAAATCTTTTTTCAGTCTATAAGAAAGATTTTGTTTTGGCCATGATGACAAAACCAAAACTTGTGCCACTGAAATTTTGAAGCCTCTGTTAATGTGTATCTACATAGACCTGTGTTTGGTTCATCCATGGGGATAAAGGAGAGTGACAAGTACTTGAATGTCATAGAACTTCATCTTTGTATTTTGTCTCTTAGTATAAAATGCATAAGAAATAATTGCATAAGTAAAAGTCAGTTGGTTTGCCATAAGTTGGCAACATAACCTAGGAATAGAAGGAACAGAAAATTGTGGTAGTTCTTATGCAATTTGCAAAAAAAGAGACTCCTTCCCCCAAGCTGAGACTGGTGATGTTCTCTGCAGAAAATAATGGTGAGCAATCTTGGCACACTGATAAAGAGTGTGCCTTTAAAAATGATATTTTAATGAAAAAAGAAAGAATTCGGAAGAAACCATATTACTGAAGAGTCAGGATGTTTTCCTAGGTAGTTATAGTGCATTGAGGAGTGCAACATGTAGTCCTAAAAAAAGCTGAGCTGGTGAAATTACTGAGGAATAATTTGGTATTGAGTACCAGCAGGTAAATATAGAATTCCAGAAAAAGAGTCAGCAAAAACCACTTTTAATTACTCAGTACAAAATTTTATAACTACAATAGCAACTTCAGTCCTGGAGCATATTTGCTTTGTAAAAGGAAATTGTTTTCTTTGAAGAACATTTACATTCTGTAGCCAGAAAAAAAATGGGTGGTATTTTCTTCTGATTAAATCACTGAAAGACATGTTTATACACATGCTTAGAATGCCTGGAAGCATGCCTGTCTGGAGATCTCTTGAAGTTTGGCACACGGCAGGAGGCGGTGGAATGGTGGCTCTCAGTGACTAAGGCTAGCTCTAATAAAAGACTTGGAGAATAAAATGAAAGTGAAAATTAATGGTATACTGGTATTTTGAAATAGATCCTCTACTGCTTCCTCTTTTTTTTAGTAAAAAAATGGACAAACCCAGGATTTTCATTAATGTAATGGTGAAGGAAGTATTAATACTTGGTGTGTGGAAAGTGAATTATCCACATACCAAACCCCCCTTTTTACACTGAAAGTTTAATTTAGAATTAATTGCCTTCTATTCTAAAAAGTTTAATTCAGAATTTTGAGAGCATTTGGTGGGTACAGGCCATCCTTGACTTATGAGTTGGGATTGCAACTTCCATCACTAAGCAATGTGGTTAAGTGAGTTGCACCATATTTTATTACCATGGTCTTTAAGTGAATCACACAGTTGTTAAGCAAATCTGACTTTCCATATTGACTTGCTTGTTACAAACCCTCCGGGAAGATTGTAATGGCAATCATGTGAACCCAGGGTGTGGCAATTGTAAGTATATGCTTGGTTGCCAAGTGCCTGAATTTTGATCACATGACTCTGAGGATGCCACAATGGTTGTAAAAGTGAGGACTGGTCATAAGTCACTTTTGATAACACTGTTTCCAAAACTTTGAACATTTAATGAACAATTTTAAACATTTAATGAATGTTTGTACGTCTAGGACTACCTTTACAGTCACAAAATGACTTCTTGGAAGACTTTGAGATCTTAAACTGATTTTTTTCTCCTGTTTCATTGCTCCTGCTATGGGATTCAAGGGCATTTTATGAATAAATATATTGCTAGAAATTAGTGCTTTGTTTTTAGAATACTAGCTTTTGCTTATATGTGTGTGCGTGTGTGTAATTACGAAGCTACAGGGAGTCCTCAATTTGCAACAGTTCATTTAGTGACCAAAGTTACCATGGCACTGAAAAAATGAACTTATCACCATTTTCACACTTACGACTGTTAGAGTATCCCCATGGCCATGTGATCAAAATTCATATGTATGACTTTTGCAGTGTCCTGGGATCATGTGATCACCTTTGGTGACCACCTGACAAGCAATCAATGGGGAAGCCAGATTCACTTAAAAACCGCAGTGATTTACTTAACAACTGTGGCAAGAAAACTCATCAAATGGGGTAAAATTCACTTAACTGCCCAACTTAGCAACAGAAATTTTGGGTGCAATTGTAAGTTGAATCAGAAAAATCAATGGCTCTATTGCCTGGCATAATGAGAGTTACATTCTGACTCACCTGAAAGTTATTGTGTTGGAGGAACTGTGGTTAAAATTAGTCTTCTAATAAAACAATGCATGAAATCTATTTTTATTTGCTATCTAGAGCACCTATCCTACAGTTCTTACATAGCCTTCAGGACCTATGATTACTTTTGGAATTTATCTAAGCCTACCATCATCCAATGGCTGATTGCCAGCCTTCACAGCTTACATTTTCTTCTCGCTTTTCTTTCATTTTCGTATTTGTTTTCTGTTGCTTCAGCTCATTAATGTAATACATCTGTATTGAAAGTTGTGTGCTTGTGCATTTTTAAAAAGTGTGTTTCCTTTGAAATACAGGTGAATTTGATTGCAAGGATTTCTGTTTCCTCCATGTAATTCATTGCATTCTTTTGTCTTCATTTCATTTTGCTCTATTAGGCTATTTCCTTCTCTTCCTGCAGAACTCTGAATAAAGGTGAGCAGCTTCTAGAGCTGTTGATATAATAAACCAGTTATGAGGTACACATTTTGCAGTTTTATTCCCTACCCTAGCATTACTGAGTAATCTTTGCAACAATGTCTTTTATAGAACTCCTAGTTTAGAATTTCAATCATTGATATAAGTGGCTGTGATTTGGTTAGTTTGTCTACTTTTCTCTTGTGGAAAACCACTAAGGGAGTCACAGTGAAGGTCAACAAAGCCAGCTACAGGTAATCCTCAACTTACAACCAAAATTGAGCCCAAAATTTTTTTTGTTAAGTGAGTTTTGCCCCATATTATGACCTTTCTTGCCACATTTGTTAAGTGAATCACTGCAGTTGATAAGTTGGTAACCTGGTTGTTAAGTGAATCTGGCTTCCCCATTGACTTTGCTTGTCCAAAGGTTGCACAATGGGATCACATGACCTTTGGGACAGAGCAATGGTCATAAGCATGAACCAATTGCTAAGCATCTGAATTTTGATCACATGATCATGGGGATGCTACAAAGGTTGTAACTGTGAAAAATGGTCATAAATAACTTTTTTCAATGCCATTGTAACTTTGAACAATCACTAAATGAACTGTTGTAAGTCAAGAACTACCTGTACTTGTCTTCCTTCCTTCAGTTCTGTATTTCTGCTTAATTGTGAGATTTTTAAGAATAACTGAGGTTTATTAATTGGACTGATTCCCAGAAAAAAGCTTTTATCTTTATTTTTAATAGCTGTGGTTTTTATATCACTTTAATAATAGTTAGCTTTGTAAATAATGCAACACAGTTAAAGGGGGTTCCTGATGAAACAAACATGAATAACTTCCCATTTTTGGCTTGTGACATACGAGAGTTATTGCCTTTGTTGCTTGCTTTGCCTTCAGAGAAATATATTTCTGGTTTTTTTTTCTTTTCCTGATAGGACAGAAGAAGTTAAGTATGTGTTTGAATAGAAAGTTTGAGTGACTATAAAATATTTCATGAGTTCAATTTATTTTGTCTGTAGGACTGAAGCTATTTCTTTGTTATACATAACCTGGAAAGGAATACAATAGAAAAGACTAATAAAAGTATGCATCAAACATATTTTTGAAAAAATATTAATGAAGATGGCATACTTAAAAGTTCATTATCTATGCAGAACACTTGTATTACAGTAGTTGTCTTCTCAGTAGTTGTGTGGGAAAGTGGACTTGTGTGTGCTTTTTCAGCTAAACTAATAGATGCATGATTTGAACTTCTTCCTAAGAGGTAGTCAGTTCTTATTGCCCTGCTTAATTAAAGGTAGTCCTTGACTTAATGATCGTTTAGGTAATAATCCTTCAAAGGTATGACAGACCTCCCCAGGGTACTTATGACCCAGTTCTGAAATTCTGATGGCTGCTGCCCACCCACATCCCCCCCAGTCAGATGGCTCCCCCCTCTAAAACTGTAATGGCAGGCTCCATTACAGTTGTAAGTGGTGGACTGCCTGTGGCTAGCAATGCTTAATGTATCAATGTGATTTAAAAAAATACAATAGCAATATTAGTAGTGTTTGGGTGCTGCTTTGGATACAGGCTGATGCTTGTTTCAACAAAGTGAATGCTCAATAGTAAGTACAGGTAGTTAAGTAAGTTGTGCCCCATGATACCGTCTTTTTTTGGCCACAGCTGCAAATTGTTAAATGAAACACGAAGTGGTTAAGTGACTCATGCAGTTCTTAAGTAAGTCACTTGGTTGTTAAGTGAATCTGGTTTTCCCCATTGACTTTGCTTGTGGGAAGCCAGATGGGAAGGTTATAAATGGTGATCACATGACCCTGGGATAGTGCAACTGTCGTAAATACAAGCCAGTTGCCAAGCATTCAAATTTTGATCATGTGACCATGAAGAGGCTACAATCGTCATGTGAAAAATGGTCATACGTCACTTTTTTCAGTGCTGTTGTAAGTTTGAAAGATCATTAAATGAATAGGTTGGTAAGTTGATGACTACTGTATCCCCTATAAGCAAATGGTACTCTGCGATGGCACCCATATTATAGGTTGGTTCCCTACATATGTAATAGCTGCAGTTCCCACTATTGTTTTCTATTCTGCTTATGCTTATCCAACACAGAATTTGTGCTGGAACTTTCCCTTTGAGGAAAGAGAAAGGAATGAGGGGAATTGTGCACTTGACTTCTTCAACAGAAGCGGTTATTGTTAAACATCACCATGCATTCCGCATCCACCTTTTGAAAGGTGGCAGAAATTAGCGTTCGGTCAGCAGTGCTGATAAGTAGATGTTGATTCACAACCATTCGTTCCTCACCTTTAATCATGTATGTGTATGTAGTTGGGTTATCTGATGCCTCTGCTGTCTTCAAGGCATGCTTAATCTCTTTCATAAAAGGTTATTTCCATAGTGTGTATATAGAAGAGTTTTAATATGTGTCACTTGTATTGCCACAAAGTAGCTTGAAGCTTCACAGAGTTGTACATAAAAGAGAATCTTTATCACAACCCCCTTTTTATGGTTGACTCTTGACTTTATGCTCTCTTGAGATGACCAACATGGAATATTTAAGTGTAAACTGAAAAAACCCAAAACTGTCAACCCAGTTATAAACAATATCCTGGCTTTTGCTCAAATCACTCATTATGGACCTTCTCTCTCTGTCTCTGTCTCTGTCTCTGTCTCTCTCTCTCTCTCTCTCTCTCTCATATCCCCATACTTTCCCTCCCAAATAAATGAAACGCTCAGCTACTAAATAATTGTCTCTCCTTGCTTCCTGTCTGTTGGCACCCTAGGGATATTATCACCTATGTGAATCAACAATAGCTTTCACAGCATTTGGGGCTACATTGATGTTGATAGAATCTCAGCTGAAACATTGCATGCTGTAGGTCCCTTCCCTTAAATGTGGTCACCTTATGGGACGTTGGAGGCACACTTTCTTTGTAACCCCCTTTAGTAGCATCCTACTTCAAATTTGAGACACACTTTTAGGCCTTTCAGTCTTCTGGGAGGCCACAAAGTCCTGGTTCTTTCCCCAAGCATTAGACTAGGATGGGGGGTTGAGCCAGGAAGTAATGGTTGGATTAGTCTAGCCCTTGGTGGGAAAGGATGTCCTGTTTTTTATTGGTTGTGGTGAGCTATCTAGGATCACTGGGCAGTCATAAAAATTCTATTGATAGATAGATAGATAGATAGATAGATAGATAGATAGATAGATAGATAGATAGATATCAGCAGTGAGTTAGGGCTTCAGATCTACGTTATACAGTGATGCACTAATTTGGCCTTAATAGGTGAACTGAGATATTTTTGTTCATGGAATAAGAGAATAGCCCAAGAAATGGAGATAAATACCATTGAACTTAAATTACTATGCTGATGGATGCAAAATACTGCAAATTCACTTCTACACAATTTCCTCTCGGCCGTGGTCTTTCAGAATTATGTGAGTTGGAGACCCAATACATTTAAATTTACACATAGGGGAAGGCTGCAATAACAAAATTGTAAAATATTATTTTTAGCTTTGTGCATGACTTCCAGGCTGTGTTCTTAATACTTACTATGTTTAAAATAAGAATGCTTTAAATGCTTTAAAAAAAATGATTTACGGTACGTGCAAATAATACTTTGCATAGGATATTATAATACGCTCAGACTTTTTAACTGTTAGTTTAGATACTGTTTGTATTTCTGCCTTTATAGGTATTCCATATAAAGAATTGACTATAGGTGTTCCAAAGGAGATCTTTCAAAATGAGAAAAGGATTGCCTTGTCACCAGCTGGAGTTCAAGCACTGGTTAAGCAGGGTTTTAACGTTATTGTGGAGTCAAGTGCAGGAGAAGCTGCTAAGTTCTCTGATGACCACTATAGACAGGCTGGAGCACAGATCCAGGGCACCAAGGAAGTGTTGGCTTCTGACATAGTCCTCAAGGTAATACTTATCTGTTTACTATTACTCCTCTGAGATCAGTTTTTCTCCCAAAAAAACCCCAACAACAGTGTTTCTCCGCTTTGTTGTTTCTGGTGGGTTGGGGGTTATTTCTCTTTTATTGTTTTATATTGTTTTTTTAATCCTTGTAAGCAGTCTGGAGTCACTGAAAATGAGTTGGATGGTCGTATAAATTTTCTTAACTAAATAAAAAAACAAAATTTGAAGACTAGATAATAGGGATGCACAAAATGTTTCAAATTCAAAACAGGTAAAATTTATGGATGAAGTTCGTCTTAATGTAAAAGTTGCAGGGAAACACAATCTTGGCATATTTAAAATCATTATGGTCAGGTATTGCTTATCTATAAGAGACTCATTTAAGGACACAAGATAAATCTCTATTAATGAAGAATTAGATGGGACAGATTTGTCTCATAGATATTTTGACTGCATTTTTTGAGTTGGTAGGAACACACAGGCGCTGGTAGGAGACAAAGCATAACATAAGAAGATGCTACAGATGTTTAATGTAAAAAACAGACATGTGAAAGAGGAATTTTAGGAAAACTCGCTGCTCAGAGAGCCTGCATATATAGTAGACCTATGGGATAAGGAATATTAAAGGAAGACAGTGTCATCAGTTTATCCTTAAGGTTCTGGTCAATCAACAGGGAATAAGTAACAGGGAACTTGTCTTGCAATGTAAATGCATGAAGATGTAGAATAGATATAGAATTCTTTATTGGCCAAGTGTGATTGGACACACAAGGACTTTGTTTTTGGTGTATATGCTCTCAATGTACATAAAAAACAACAACATTCACCAAGAATCATAAGATACAACACTTAGTGATAGTGGTCCAAACAAATGTAAGTATATACAGGTGGCCCTCATTTTGTTGACCATTCAAAGTTATGATGGCACTGAAAAGGTAAATGTATACTGGTTCTCACATTTATGACCATTGTAATATTCCCATAGTCAAGGGATTGCCATATGTGTGCTTCACAGTTGGCTTCCAATGTGCAGTTAGTAGAGAAGCAAGCAGTAAAATCACAGATCATGATCACATGATATCTCACTTAACGATAGGACCTAGTTGTGGTTATTAAGTGAGGACTACCTGTGCATGCATTATGCATTATGGAAAATGTTTTGAATTCAAATTGTTAAAATAATTAAGTGTAAAGCAGATGGTTTGCATTTGAAACAAATTGCTCTGATCATTTTGGCAGCATTTCAAGCTCAAAACATCTGCCAAGTGGTGGAAAAAGCCATTTCAAATGTGAAGCAACTGTTTCAAATGTCCAAAGCCAAAGTTTGATTTTGCGAGATTGCACATACCATATATATATATATAATTCAATGTGGCAAATATACCTAATGCTTGCTTCTTATTTTCCTCATAACAACCCTGTGAGGCAGATTGGGCTGAGAGAGAGGAATTGGGGTCACAGTCACCCAGCCAGCTTTCACACTTAAGATGGGACTAGAACTCAGAAAAGCTCCTGGTTTCTAGGTCAGCACCTTAACCACAACGCCATATTGGCTTTCTGTATAAGAGAATTGCTACCGGTACATAATTGCTATGTATCTTCGTGTAGGACTTGCTATGCTGCTAGTAGCTATCAAGAATTGTAAGCCTATCCTAATTCTTCAAACATCATCTTAAAATACCATTTGCATAGTACACAATATATTTTGATCTATGGTGGTACTTTGAAGATGAATCATAGTGTCTGAGTTACAAAATGCAGTAACTTTTACTAGCTAGCTTCATGATTTGAAATCTTTCACAGGCAATGCGTTTTAAGAACATGCACAGCATTAGAAATTTTAACACAGGTTTCTTTGGAACTAGGACAAAGCACACCTGATCAAGCTTTGTCTTGCAGAGAGCAAACTTCAGCTGCTGTAGAGCAGTTGCAGGTTATCAGGCAAACTGTTGACTGAGCAAAGTCCATTTTGCTTTTACTTTTCAATGGCAACATTGTGCTAACATTTTACTTCCACAAACTGAATCTTTAATGCTGATTAATTGTCCTTCTGTCTACACTGACAGCAGGAATGCTGGTTTTGAGTGAAAATAAATGACTCAGAACAAAGAGGAGTCAAGTTGGTGAAAGCTATTTTATCTAATAAAATAATTTATTATTTTATTTGATATTATCTAGTCTAGTGTTTCTCAAGCAAGATAGGTGGATATCAACTCTGAGAATTCCCTAGCCAACATGGGTGGCTGGGGAATTCTGCGAGTTGAACTTCACCCATCTTAAATTTGCTTAAGTTGAGAAGCACTAAATAATATCAAATAAAATAATAAATTATCTAACTAGGTAGCTTTTGTCAACTTGACTTTTCCTTGTTTTGAATAATCTATTTTCACTCAAAACTGGCATTCCTGCTGAGAAATACTGGACTAGACCAATTCTTCTTGAAGTAGGGGTAATTACCCAAAGGATAATTTGGGCGTATCCTAGTAGTAATGGAGCAAATTGTAATTGTTTGTGAGTCAAGGATCCAGTTTGTAAGTTGCTTTTGTAAAACAGCAGTGTCTTTGTTAGTGTGATTTTTGGGGGGTGTGGGTGGGTGATTTTTATGATGTTATTCAAGATTGGGAGAAGGGTAATTGGGTCAAACAGCTTACAAATCACTGATTTATATCGGTGGGCAAGATCTGTCCAGGAATTCTGTAAAGATAATTTTTCAGGTTATTACCGGTAGGCGATCTTAGGAACAGAACTCTTCATCTTTTGTTATCATGACACAACATGTGTTAAATTAACTAACAGCGGAGTCTACAGAAAGAGGCATTATTAAGCTAGGATGCTCCAACTTAAAAAAATACATAAGCCATCCTCGTTCTCATGTTCTCCAAAACAATACAAGGTCATTTCTGAAATATTTTTGTTTGAAAGTTATAGCCCTAAGGGGAAAGTTCAGTACGAACCATGAATTATTCATTAAAAAGTTACGTACCATTAACTAAAGGAATTTCCGATTGTAAAGAAAGAGAACATTAAATCTTCTACACCATTAGCAAGTATATAGATTCTGGATTCTTCTTTTCCAATACCCTTTTGCATTGGAAAAATATTTCTAGGTAGCGGAATTAGGGCTCCCCCCCCCTACAATTGACAGACATTGCAGGCCCATCCAATTGAGATTGCAGTGGGAAGAAAGAGTTAAAAATTCTCTGTCCTCTTTATTGACTTCTTATCCAGCGCCAGTTCTTGTGCTCTTTCTTTTTTAAACAAGTAATTGAGGCATTTGCCAATTGGTATTTTGAATGTTAGTCCTATTTAGGACTTACATGCCTTAATGTAATCATTTATAAATTGCTAATGTTAATAAACTATATGTAATAATGTGGCTATGAAGTACAAAATTATTAAATGGCATTTCATTTAATTGTTTCCCATACTTGTAGAGCTATTCTGCTTGGAGTTCACAAAATAAATAACAGCAATTAAAGCAAAGCATGAAATGCTTTTAAAAATTAATATAATTAGTATATTGTTTTATTTTGCTTTATTTTCATTCTTGCATTATGAGTTTTTGTGATTTACTCTTTTTCTACTCTTCTCTAGGTGAGGGCTCCGATGTTTAATTCTGTACTTGGCATCCATGAGATTGAGCTTTTAAAATCACATGGTACTCTGGTTAGTTTTATCTATCCAGCTCAAAACCCAGATCTGCTGGAGAAACTAGCGGGAAAAAACACCACTGTCTTGGCTATGGATCAGGTTCCACGTGTGACCATTGCTCAGGGATATGATGCTCTCAGCTCTATGGCCAACATTGCTGGGTATGATACCACATACTATTTTTACTCATTTGCAGAATTCTACTAATGAAGAATTTGATATGGAGTGGAATTCATATTTCAGACAAATGTGTGCTTTCCTCTTGAGTGAGCAGAACAAATCCATTGCCCTTAAGCTGCCCCGGACAAAGGACAAAGAAATTCCAGGTTCTAACAACTGGAAAGTTGCTCAGAAAGTAGTGCCTACAGATAATCCTCAATTTATGGTTGAACCCAAAATTTCTGTTGCTAAGCAAGACAGTTGAGAAAGTTTGGCCCCATTTTATGACCTTTCTTGCCACAGTTGTTAAATGAATTGTTGCAGTTGTTAAGTGAGTCTGGGTAGATCAGCAAATGCTACTCTCTGAAGCCGCACACAGAAATCATAATATATGTATGGAGAAATGTAAATGCAATAATACTGATGGCTGGTTTTTCTTCTTTTAACAGTTATAAGGCTGTTGTACTTGCAGCTAATAATTTTGGTCGTTTTTTCACCGGTCAGATCACGGCAGCTGGCAAAGTTCCTCCAGCTAAGGTATGTGTGGGAAAAATGTGCAATGAATCAATCATAAGCAGATTAACAATGCTCTTTGTGCTTTCATATGCTGATTACAATCTCTTCTAGTGAGTTTTCTTCTCCAGAGACTCTTTTTAGCCTTTCCCTAGTAAATCAGATGTAATTTCTTTTGATGTTGGCAGTGATGTGTTAAATTGTAATGAATACTGAGTAATTTACAAATTAATGTCTCTCAAACTAAAGTTTAAAATACGCAGATTATAAAATTAATATAAAATCTGGCTTAACTGTTACTAGCAAACAGTAAAATGTCTGTCACTTCTACATGTTAACAACTTATGTCTGATGAACTGCTATTACGGATGGGTAATCCTGTAATTTTAATCTTGACTTCAGGCTAAATGACATGACTATCCTACTCATTAGCATCATAACTGAAATAACTTTCTAAAGTGATATGTTTCATTACAATCCTATAGAGTCATGCAATCTTTTGCAACATTTGTGTTCTATTACTACAATACAAAATATAATCTGCTAATACTGTTTGATGGATTTCTTACATTATCTCTTCCAAAGTAGAAGACAATTACATCCATTCCATACTATGTTTTAAAATATTAAATTATTTTCTCACGTGCTGCAATGTTTTCAGTATTACCATAAAAGTACAGACAGTAGCACCAAATTCGTCTGAAGGAAGAAAAATAAGTTCTTCTCAGTTAACGAAGAAACTAGTTATCTTGGCACTCAGAAATTAGCTGATGTCTGTTAATGATAACAGAAGTCTTGCCAAGAATGCTGAAAATTCTTCTCCAGGTTATACAAATAGTTCCTTGCAAACATGTATTGAAAGCATGACTCAATATCCAATAGAATCTTTTGAAGTCAAGCTTTCATTCTTTATAATGTTGATAAATAAACTTGAGATTTTTGAACAAAGTCTGGCAAAATCTCATTAGTCTAAAGCTAAGCCCAATCAAAAGTGATGTTTTCTCTCTATGTCAAGCAGGAAGAGAATAAATTACTAAACAGAGTTACAATGAAACATAGCATGATGTGATGTTCTATAGAATTAAAGCAGTATGATTACTTTTCCTTCTGTTTTCTTTTTTCTTCCTAATTATTGTTTAGTGTTCCACAAATGCTAAGTGCAATCAAACTGCACTGGGCTTTTAAAAAGATTTTCCTTCATTAAATTCTTTTCTAAATACATGTTGTAGTTTTGAAAACATTGTGATACCTATAAAATGTTTTCATTTCTTACTGGGTAACCCAGTAATGCTGTGTTTTTAATGGCACTGACATAGTCATGCACCTGACTAGCTGTTTGTGTTTCAAGCAAAGCTGCAGGGGAAGAAACAGAACCTGGAGATGGAGTCAAGAGACAAGTCAGCCTAGAATTGCTACATGTCCACAAATGCTCCAATTCTACTGACTCTTGCCTAGTACCAATTTAGTGCTGACAGTTAGTTGATTAGATTCTGGTATATAGGCATGAGCAATAAATCTACTTAACTAGAACTTAACATGTGATCCTGATTCTTTGCACTTACCCAGCGTATGCTGGAAATTGTTTTGGATGTTTTCTAGATGTGACTGAAGAAATTAGATTAGATGCTATTAGATGCTATTTACTGCTCTTATATGGATCAAAAGAATGAGGCATATGACTGTTCCAGAAATATTTATTTTTAATACTTATTCCAGTTTTCTAAAGCTGGATAATCAACTGGAAATCAGACATTCTACTATAGAAGAATTCAACAGTACTTGTAGTGATTACTAATTTTTTTTTCCAGCAAAATCCTTAAGATTTGGATAACTGATATACAATACCATTGCTTGGTTAATATTTTCCTTTTCAAAAGCTTTATGTTCTTAGACAAACAGCTGCTGTTGGGTGCTACTTAAAACCATCCTATTTCTTCACTTTATGTTGATTCATGTTAGCCATTTAGTGTTTACAATTTAGATAGATATAAGTTATTATAATTCTTTGCTTGGATGTAGGTTCTGATCATTGGAGGTGGAGTTGCTGGATTAGCATCTGCAGGAGCAGCTAAATCAATGGGAGCTGTAGTTCGTGGATTTGATACCAGGTAGACATATATGAATTTTAAGGATATATTTATTTTGTTCCTTCTTGTCACTTTTGGCTCCTGGCAACTGTCTGTACTAATCCCTACAATTTTCTTGGCAAAGTTTTTCAGAAGTAGTTTGCAATTGATATCTTCCTGGGTCTGAGAAGATGTCACTGGCCAAAGATTATCCAGCTGCTTTTGTGCCCAAACTCACACTCTTCCAGTTTCTAGCCTGGTTTCTTAACCAATGCATCAAAGTGGGTCTCAGAATTTATTAGTTAATAATTCATTTGTATTCTGTTGTTCCTTGAGGATGATCAGAACACTTGCAAAGAGTTTATTTCCACAAATAATTTTGTAGCTCCCCCCCCCCCCCGAAATTATTGAATAGTCAAGTAGGCTACATGACTGAGCACCACGTTACTACATAGTGTAAGGAATAATTCAGATTTTTAAATTTTTCTGGGTTGTACCTTAGTAATTCACATAAGATTTTGGAGTAAAGGAATATCACTTTGACTTACTTGTTTTGAAATACAATACAAACACATTCATGTAGTAGGTTGCTGCTATTTTCTATTATTATTATTATTATTATTATTATTATTATTATTATTATTATTATTATTATTATTATTATTATTATTATTATTATTTTACTTCACAAAGTTGCCTATAATTCTGGAGCTTCCTGAGGGCTTCTCCTTAAGGTATTAATTAGCTGTAACCCCTCTTAACTCCTTTTGAGAAGAGTGAAGATTAGCTAAGTGGTGCCACCTGCTTAGACAATTCAGGCTCATGTTTCTTTGAATTTCTTTTGGGGATTGTTATAGTATTTCAAAGAAATAAAGCCATTTTAATATTGTATATTGGAATGTAGGGGATAATCCATAGTATTACATTGTGATTATAGAGGTAGTCCTTACCAGCTACTTGTTCAGCAACTGTTGAAGTTGCGATGGCACTGATCAAGTGGTATTTACAACTAATCCTTGATGTTTCAGTTGTCTCAGAGCCCCACAGTCACATGATCATGATTTGGGCTGTTAGCAACCAGTTTGCAATTATGATGGTTGCAGTGCTCCATAGCCATGTAATTGCCATTTGCAACCTTTCCTGGTGGCTTCCCATGACCAAAGTCACAAGTTGCTCCCAATGGCTCTTTTCAGTCATTTCTCTTTATGCATTCAGGAATATGTAGAAGGATGAGCAGGATGCATTTTACCATCGGGAAGATGAAGAAATGAAAAGGGATTCTGTATCTGTAAAGCTTGAACATAATAGTAGTTCTTACTTAATTGGAGAAATTGGGACCGGTAATTCCATCTCTAACTGATTGTGGTCATAAAGCATGCCCATCATACGACCACACTGACTTATAATGGCCACTTCTAGTCATTAGGCAAAAGAACATGTGGTCACCATTTGTAGCCTCTTGCTGGCTTCCCTGTTGACTGTGCTTGTTGGAAGCCAGTGAAGGTCACAAATGCAATCATGACTGTGACACATTGCAGTGTCATGGGTCAAATGCCAAGCACCCAAATCAACATCACAAAACTGTGAGAATACTGAGATGGCGGCAACTATGATGACTATTTGTAAGTCTCCTTGTTTGGCGCTGTCATAACTTTGAATAGTTGCTGAACAGATGGTCAGTGAAAGAGGACTACCTGTATTTGGAATTGTAGTCTCAGATTTGATTGATTCCCTTCTTATTTTCAGGCCATTCAGTGCAGTAACCCTATCCCCATCACCACCTTGAGTGTTTATATTATTATTTTGTTCTTATGCTCCTCCTCATAAACAAGGCCACAGTCGTACAAAAATTACAATGAGCGTTATCAATTCTTTAATCATAATATCAAGATAGTAAAAACAATAAAATACAGAAAATAAAATAAAGTTTGTTTTATAGTAAACAGATAGGGATATTCATTAATTCATTCATTAATTCATTCATTCATTCACTCATTCATTTATTCATTCATTCATTCATCGTATTTACATAGCTGCTCATCTCATAGAAAAGTGAAGGATCTTTATGTGAAAATACTTCGTTACTGTTTTCACATGAGTGAATACCACTTTTGTTTGACCTCCAGGCTTCCTGAAAATTTTTAATTCTTTTACATCCATGCGAGATTAAGAAAGCAAGTAATTGCAGGCATTATTTCTATGGTGAAATAATTATTATTTGACAAACTCATCATCACTTTAGTTGCACATCTGAATTTATTCTAAGCTTCTATTGGAGCTAATTTTTAAGCGAGAATATGATTTTTTGGTTGGAAGACTCCCGCACAGACTTTTTTCTGATATTATGTTCTATGTATTATGTAATATTATGTATATTATTTGCTCTTTTCCTTGTTATTAAGAGTTTGCTTTATTTTCTACTTGGCAGAGCTGCTGCATTAGAACAATTTAAATCATTAGGTGCTGAGCCTTTGGAAGTTAACATAGAGGAATCTGGGGAAGGCCAAGGAGGATATGCAAAGGAGATGTCCAAAGAGTTTATTGAAGCTGAAATGAAACTCTTTGCTAAACAATGTCAAGAAGTTGATATCATTATTACAACAGCACTTATTCCAGGTAAGTATTGTAGAATATACATTAGTTTTTCACTAGAATGTTTGATTGGAGTAATAATCTTTGCTCCAACTCATATTGAAGAAAGGAAGTTAAAGGCCAAGAATTTATTGTAGTTCTGGAGTGGTGACATGACTTTGATACCCAACAATGTGGTGATTTTTGGACTATGTAGCAGGTTTCCAAGTTTATAAAGGTAGTTCATGAGTTGCGACATAATGGAGCCTGCCTATCACAGTCGTAACTCATGACAGTCATAGAATGAGTTTGTTTTTTACAGTTGTTAATCCCCACAGTCATTAAGTGAACCCGCTAGCATTAACTAAACACCGTGGTTGTTAAGCAGACCAATGGATCACTCTGGGCGCCGTATTACTGAAAAGCAGAACTAAATACCGATTTTCAGAAAACCATTGTAAAACTCAGTGATTTGACTGTGGGATGCTGTACATGCAGACTGGCTGCCCCATGCCCAAAATAAGGTCACGTAACTAGTGGGGAACTGACCGTTAGGGCTTTGAATCCATAAGTACCTCTCAGCTACGTTTGCAGAAGCTTGAAATGGTTACTAAGTGACCAGTTGTAAATCAAGTACTGCCTATAAGTTTATGTAAGTAAGACTGATTCTCTGGAAATTTACAGAACTGAAAAGAACTGAACTGTTCTTTTTTATCTAGAGAAAAATGACAGAGTGGATTATTTCTATTAAGTACAGCTTACAACTTTAGAATGTTTTTTTTTTGTCTTCTCAGGTAAAAAAGCTCCGATCCTCTTTCGAAAAGATATGATTGAATTGATGAAGGAAGGGTCAGTGGTCGTAGATCTAGCTGCTGAAGCAGGGGGGAATATTGAAACTACAAAGCCAGGGGAACTCTATGTTCACAAGGTAGCTACATCAGGTTCTTTATAGCTGTACTTTTTTTAGTATCAAGTAAGGAGATCCTAACCTAACTGTCCCAATGTAGTGCTCAATGAAGTGGTTATTTCCTAATATTTCTTGTTTCCAAATATTTAGGCTTCTGAATATGGTAGTTATCTCATACTTACTTTGTTTACTCACAGTTAAGTGGAACAAATGTGCAAACAGACTTGTTTTAGTTAATACTGGCCAAATGTTGATCATTAATGTATTTAGTGTTCCATGTGATATAACCACTTGGGTCTGCTAACAGGTTATCCTCATTCTATGACCATTACATTCAGCAACCTTTCAAAATTATGACAGTGAATGGTGGGTATGATCAGTCCTTGGAGTTCTGGCTATCCCAGCACACTATGGTCACTGGTTCAGTCTTATGATTGGTTGCAATGCCCTGTGATCATATGATCACCATTTGCAAATTTTCCTGCTGGGTTCCCCAGAACGTCAGACAGCAGGGAAGATTGCAAGTCAGTGGGCTAAGTCTCCCCAACCTGTGCATCCTCCCCCAGCCCTCTGCACTTGCACCATAGCAATAGCACTTAGACTTATATACTGCTTCACAGTGCTTTACAGCCCTCCCTAAGTGGTTTACAAAATCACCATATTTCCCACAACAGTTTGGCTCCTCATTTTACCCACCTCGGACGGATGGAAGGATGAGTCAACCTTGAGCCGGTGAGACCCGAACTGTCAAACTGCTGGCAGCCGGTGATCAGAAGTAGCCTGCAGTACTGCATTCTAACCACTGTGCCACCGGGGCTCATGCTGGCCACTTGCATATCTCTGTGCTCGCTATCTAACCCACCTGTCTCATAGCTTTGCGCACTGTCCGTGACCCTTGCTACACCTTTGCATGCCCTCCATGATGCACAACTCTAGTATACTTTTGGTCACCCACCCCTCCCTTCCCCAACCCACACCACACTCTTCCTGATTCTCGCCTCACCCTCTGACCCACACTACATCTCTCCCTATCTCCGTGCGCCATTTTGATCGTCCTCCACTTGTCCTGCACCACTTACCAATCTGGGACTTGCAGTTTCCTGCTGGTTTTCCTTCTCACTTTGACTTTGGGAAGCCAGCAAGAAACTGCCTCACCTAATGGATTGTGGGACTCAGTTAACAACAATGGGGACTGCAGCAATTACCTTCAGTAAGCGATATAGTAATGCTTTATGATTGCATAAAGCTTAGCTATGGAACTTCTGGTCCCAATTGCCATTATGAGTTGAGGACTACCTTTATTTCCATGTAATTTTTTTTCAGATAAATTGTGCTATAAATAAATAGGCCTATGAAAAAAGATAAAATTAAACTGTAAAAGCACAAATTATGTTAATTTAGCCTTTTTTAGTTTAATGAATAACTCTTTTTTTAAAAAATAAATAAATCTCAGGATATCTTAATTGAGCTCCTAAACCAGATTTGATAGAAGACTTTCAGATGTGGCTAGATTACAGTCTTGATTGTAAGCAACAATAAAGCCATTCACAACAGTTAATTGCTTGAAGATATAAATTCTTTTTATAGCTTCAGTATTTCAACTTAATAGCTTCTTCCTCCTCGTTTTCTGAAATAATAGATACTTGTTGTTCTTGGAGGCCTTGAAACCAAGTTGCACTGTGTTTATTTAACAGTCACTTTCATCCTAAGAATCACTGGTTCTCACTTTAACCCTTACATTTGTTAATCAAGGCAGGCCTATAGACATGGAAGATGCCCCTCTATAAATTCAGAAATTGCTTTCAAAAATGTTAATAGGAAAACAATTGCTTTATTCATGTCAACATTTACTGTCATGACTAGATTTAGATTTTGAAGAATTAGATTTCTTTTTCCTTTCCCCCCCACAAATTATTTCTTTATTTATTATTTAATCTAATTAAATAAATTAGATTATTAAATTAAATAAATTGTTTAATTTATTATTTAATTTAAAAGTTTATTTAATCATATGTACAAATATATGACAAAGGATATGTAGAACTTTAGTATCTTAGATACATTAGGCCTGGAACCCTGAAAAATTGGCTTCAGGCATCAGCAATAGCTGATGCTTTACAGCCCACTCTAAGTGGTTTACAGGGTCAGCATGTTGCCCCCAACAATACGGGTCCTTATTTTACCCACCTCAGAAGGATGGAAGGCTGAATCAACATTGAGCCTGGTGAGATTTGAACTGCCAAACTGCAGGCAGCCAGCAGCCAGCACCAATATTGGACAAGCTAGATAAATAATCTGACTTGGCATAAGGCAGATTCTTATGTACTTTCATCTATATTTTTGTCTTCTACAGGGGATTACACATATTGGTTACTCAGACCTGCCCAGCAGAATGGCTACGCAAGCTAGTACTTTGTATTCAAATAACATCACAAAGCTCCTGAAAGCCATCAGCCCAGACAAAGAAAACTTTTACTTTCACATAAAGGATGAATTTGATTATGGCACCCTTGATCATGTTGTTAGAGGAACAGTGGTAATGAAGGTAAAGGGGCTCTTCCCCCCCCCCCCCCGAAGCTGAAGATGTATATTTTATTTAAGTAATCTTATTTACAGCTATGTATTTGAGTTGCCTATGAGTGAAATATACTCATTCTCATTTTGAAATGTATTTTGCAAGGAGAGTAGCTTATTTGTCATTTATTATTTACAATTAGTACTATTTTCCAGTGCTGTTGATATGCTATTTTGACAGCATCTTTGACTTCAGAAGGATTAAAATATGGATTGCTAATTTTTATGCTTGAAAAATCTGTTTGAGGTTTATTTATTTGATTCTTGCAGTCACCCATCTCAAATGACTCTCAGCAGCATGCACATGTAAAAACAATTAAAACAATACAGAATAAATATACATGGTGACTGAGTAAAATTGTGGACAGGGAATTTCCCATTCAACATTTTTGGTTACATATTTCTTCTTTCCTTTTTAACCCAATTGGATAAGAAACAGAAGGCCCAAGGATATGATAGGCATAAAGACTTAGAGAATGGAAGGCAAAGAAAATCTGTGTGCATCTGGGTATTATACAAAATTAATGAGAAAAATATATGGCTTTGATTAAAGTGGTTAAAGTTTAATTGAGAAATATAAATACCACTATGCCATGGAAAGGAAGATCTTTAGGATTCCCAGGTATGATACCTATAATATTGACAGTCTACTGAAATACTCATGAGTAGCTGCTACTAGTAGTGGTGGGAAAATGTACATTGAAGGCCCTGGATCCAAAGTCTCTTAGTTCCTCTGACACGCCCATAACATCAGCCTGAAATTGCTCCAACCTTGGAGTTGATTTACTTTCTGCCAATCAAATTCAGAAGAATAGGAGTCAATGTATTGTCTTCTGCAATAGGAAAAGTTTGGAGGTGTATTAATTACTCTACTTTGGAATTCATTCCCAAAAGACAAATTGCCTTGTCTATTGCTTTGTCTGTTACCTTAATTTATCAAGCCAGGTGCTTCCTGATGCATTAGGATAGCAAATCAGATTATCCTAGTCAGCAGTTTCGAAAGAGTATGGGATTTGAAGCATTTTCAGGGTGCTCTGTTGCCAAAGATTGCTCTAACATAATCAAAAAGTTAAGAAAACCCCATCTAGATATCAAAGTCACTGCTCCCTTTATATTTCCCTTTTTGTTTGTCTATTGCAACTTTGAAGATAACAGGGCCTCTGGAAGGTTGACTCAGAGACTGGTTTTTGAATCATTAATGTAAATCACTTGATCTTTTAATTAAGCCCTTAGTTCTTTTTTTTTTCTTAGGATGGGAAAGGGATTTTCCCAGCACCGCCTCCTAAGAACATTCCTCAGGCAGCACCTGTGAAGCAGAAGACAGTGGCAGAGCTAGAAGCAGAGAAAGCTGCTACTATTACACCTTTTAGGAAAACAATGACCTCTGCTTCTGCCTACACAGCAGGTGAGAAATGAGTGCCACTCTTCAGCTTCCCTGGAATTTGCTGACACAGTTAAGGGCTGGCCTTGCCCAATCCAAGAAAATGCAACCTTCTCCATTCTTGGCATCATCCAGATGTGTGTGGTTATCAATTCTCATAATCTTCTTCAGAGATCATGTTGGCTGGAGAATTCTTGGAGTTAGACAATCCAGGATGATAGACTCAGCCATTCAAATCCAGTAGCATGACGTTAAAGCTGGCAGACTGTCAAATGGGACATCTGTTGAGCAATATAGAATTCCTGTAGACCACATTCTTTACCATCTAATCTTGGCAGACAGTTTGATGCTTCTCCTCTCTGTTAGTTCAGCCAAGACTTAGTGATTTGCAAGTCAGCATTTTCATCCAGGATTAACTCCTAGATCAGGGGTGTCAAACTCTCATGTGCTGGCCCTAGTCCCGCCCGATTTAGCGAAGGGGAAAAAGTCCTGATTCATCACGCTGCTGCGATGACGGGAGTTTGATACCCCTGTTCTAGATCATACGTGTTTTCCAGCAATTGATGTAGGTGTGGACAACAGAATTTTAGGTGTAAGGGAATGTCATTGCTATCATTTTCTGACTATACTGCAAACTACCATTTTTCTCCGTGCCACTGCTAAATTGCACCATATCCCTCTCTGCTCTTTATTACTCCAGTGTTTGCCGCCTGGCCATTTTTTTTCTTTTCCATTCACCTACATTTTCCTGGGACAATTCTTAACATCAGGCTGTTGTAGCTCAGATCCCTGTCTCCAGACGTCTTGTAGCATCAGTAAAAATTAAAGTGGGGTGCCCTTCATCTAGATGCTTTTCTGACAAGTGTCTATTAAGGGGTAAACCCCTTTAGAATCATACCTTTGGCACTCTTGTTTGGAGTAGTGACCTCATTTATTCAGGGTTTGTTAGACAATGCCCTGGAAACTGATGCAAAACTGAGTGGGCTGTCTAATGAGAACACACTATCTACGGTTTAAGGGAGCCGTTTTCCATAGATAGCCAGCTAGTTAGTTAATATATACTTTCTGCCTCTAGCACTCCCTTCCTGAGACAAGCAATGGTCATCTTAGCCTCCATTCACAGGAAGGTGATGACAATATTCCAAAAGACTGAATGTGTTTTGTTTTGTTTTGCTTTACAGGAGTTGCTAGCGTGCTTGGGCTGGGTATTGCCTCTCCAAATTCAGCTTTCGCTCAGATGGTGACAACCTTTGGCTTAGCTGGGATTGTTGGATACCATACTGTATGGGGTGTGACTCCCGCACTCCATTCACCACTCATGTCAGTGACTAATGCCATCTCAGGTACGACTGTAACATTATTGATTTGATTTGACTTGGTACTGAGTTGATTCTACGTGGCTAGAATAAAAACAGACATACTGTGTAACAAAAACAAGAGCTAGCAAAGGAGCGAGTAAATTCAGTAATAACTCAAACATTCCACAACTTCCAATAGCCAGCAGGGTTTCCAGCCAGGCTAGGCCAAGGCCTGGGATGTCAATCGGGTCTTCTAGCCCTATAGCATGCCAGCAGGGTGGGAGCCACATGGATACCAGAGAGAACCTTATTCCAGAAGGCAGGCACTGCAACAGAAGGCATGCTTCCTGGATCCTGTTTGATTGAAAGAACCTGGAATACACCTGAAATCAACTGGACAGACACTGTGGCAGATAGGCAATCCCTCCAATAATGATCCATAAGCCATTGAGTGCTTCATAGCCCATAATCAGCATCTTGAATCACACCTGGAAGCAAGCTGGCACCATTGTGGCTTGTGGAGCAGAAGTCTCACATGGATATATCAAGGCATCATTAGCTGTGCTGAGTTCTGGTGGTTTTCAAGGGAAGTTCCATGCACAATGCATTAGAATATAAAGTTGACTAGGACATGAATGTCTGAAGGACCTCCCTATCCAGGAACAGGTAGATTTGGTGCCAGTATTTCTTTTGAACATTAATATTTCTGTTCTTAACTGTGATTGAGAAGAAATTTTATACATTAAAAATGAAAATATGTGAATGAAATTACCGTGCATCTGAGTTATGTGTTAGTTACAATTATCTGTTTGAGGGTACAACTCATGCTTTCTGTTAGAGAATGTATTCCAGAGCTCAAATTTTGTCTTTCCTTATCTATTTTTGCCATTAGTGTGTGTCTTAAAATATAAGTTATATATTTATATGTAAATTATTACATAAATTATTACAGTCTTCTGCAACTTGGAGCATCCAGTTGTTGGGCTGGATTCTAGCACTGCCACTACTCATCTTGCCACAAACATTAGAATCCAAATCCAAAATATCTGGAGTACATCAAGATGGAAAAGAATAGTCTAGGCCTACTTCATCTTATCTATGAATTGCTGTTGTAATCAACCAGTAATGAACAAAACCTATTAAGCCTAGGTGGCGCAGTGGTTAGAGTGTTGAACTGCAGGTCACTTCTGCTGATTCAATCTAGCAGTTCAAATCCCACTAGGCTCAAGGTTGACTCAGCCTTCCATCCTTCCGAGGTA